>QJPP01007322.1:0-229979 GCA_003996215.1 Jaltomata sinuosa | reverse complement strand
TCACGGGGTTGGTTATACTACCTACCAGTTAGAGGGCCCAGCGAAGTTATGGTGGAGGGCTCAGGTTGCTTGTAGACCACCGTCGTCACCTCCGTTGACCTGGTCTGAATTTTATGAGGCCTTTATGGCCAAGTTCCTTCCCCAGAGTGATCGGGAGCGTCGCAGGGAGCAGTTTACTCACCCTGTGCAGGGATCTATGACTATCTCGGAGTATGAGACCCGTTTTCATCAGCTAGCACCGTTCGGAGTTATGATCATTCCTACTGAGGCTGATAGGATTCGCAGATTTGTGTGGGGTTTGAGGCCAGAGATCAGACAGCCAGCTGAGATATTGATTGCCAGTGGTCGGTCATTCCAGGCTATTGTAGATTATGCCCATACTGTGGAGGACCTACAGCGACATGATCAGGGGTCCAGAGATAAGAGGCCTCGACATCAGGGTTTCTATTGTGGTTCTAGATATGGTGGTAGAGGTCCTGGCCAGTGGAGTCGGAGTTATCAGCCACAGCAGTACCAGGGTCAGTCCAGCCGACCGGTTCAGTCTTCCCTTCAGACTTTTGGTAGTACCCAATTCGAGCAGGGTCAGGGCAGCCATCAGGGCTATAGCGGCCAGTCTTCGAGGGGTACAGTTTCTGGGGCATCAGGTCGTGGTGGTCATACGGGATTTGCTGGTTCTTCTCGACAGAGTAGGCCGTTAGGGGCTTGGTTTAATTGTGGGGTGATGGGTCATTTTGCTAAAGATTGCTCTCAGCATGGTACAGTTCAGTTAGCCGAGCCTTTACGAGCGGTTCAGTCCCCTGCTAGAGGGGGTGGTCGTCAGATTAGAGGTGGTGCGCCACGCGGTAGAGCAGGTGGTAGGGATGGCGGTCGGGCAGGTGGAGGTCGTCGTCAGTTTAATGCGGTCCCTAGGAGACCAGAGGCAGAGGCCTCAGATGCAGTGATTACAGGTACGATTTCTGTGTGCCATCAGCCTGCTATGGCTTTATTTGATCCTGGATCCACTTGTTCATATATATCTGCCTACTTTGTGCCTTGTTTGGGGTTGGCTAGTGAGCCATTATTTGTTCCTGTTTCTGTTTTGACCCCAGTAGGAGATTCTTTAGTAGTGGATCGGATTGTGAGATCCTGTGTGTTATCTATTGGTGATTCAGAGACTTGGGGAGACTTGATGATTCTTGATATGCTAGATTTTGATGTGATACTGGGCATGGACTGGTTATCCCCTCACCGTGTGGTTTTGGATTGTTATGGCAAGACCATTACCATAGCTGTGCCCGGTGTATCCCCGGTTGTGTGGCAGGGTTCTGTTAGCCATGCACCATCTGGGATCATCTCTTGTCTTCGAGCTAGGAAGTTGATTGCCCGTGGGTGTTTAGCTATCTAGCATGTCCGAGATGTTGTGCTGACCCCACTTCCCCTGAGTCTGTTCCTGTGGTTTAGAGACTTGCCTGCGATGTATTTTCCTACTGCCTGCCAGGCCCTTCCACCGGATGGCTTCTGCTGAAGTTGAGGGAGCTTAAGGAGCAGCTCCAGGATCTGTTAGCTAAGGGGGTTTATTAGAAGACCTAGTGTTGTCACTTTGGGGTGCTCTCTGTTTTCTTCGTGAAGAAGAAGGAATGGGTCTATGCCATGTTGTATTGATTATCGGCAGCTGAATAGGGTGAAAGTGAAGAATAGGTATCCGATGCCGAGGATTGATGATTTTTTTGACCAGCTTCAGGGTTCAGTCGTGTTTTCGAAGATTGATTTGAGGTCTGGCTACCATCAGTTGAGGATTAGGGAGGAGGACATCCCTAAGACAGCATTCAGGACACGTTATGGCCATTATGAGTTCCTGGTGATGTCTTTTGGTTGACTAATGCCCCCGCAGCCTTTATGAACTTGATGCACAGGGTTCTTGGCCCGTATTTGGACTCATTTGTGATAGTTTTTATAGACGACATCTTGGTATACTCGCGTAGCAGAGATGAGCATGAGCAGCATTTGAGGGTTATACTCCAGACTTTGAGAGATCATCGGCTTTATGCCAAGTTCTCAAAGTGGGAGTTTTGGCTTGAGTCAGTTGCATTCCTAGGGCACGTGGTGTCTAAGGGTGGGATTAGGGTTGACCCGGGAAAGATTTCTGCGGTTTGTGATTGGCCTAGACTTACTACTGCTACTGAGGTCCGCAGCTTTATTGGGTTAGCAGGTTACTACAGACGGTTCGTTGAGGGATTTTCTTCCATAGCAGCACCCTTGACTATGCTGACTAGGAAGGATGTCCCATTTCAGTGGTCGGATCAGTGTGAGGATAGCTTCCAGAGGCTTAAAGCCTTATTGACTTCAGCTCCTGTTTTGACTTTGCCGGTTGAAGGTCAGAGCTTCTCCGTGTATTGTGATGCTTCTGGGGTTGGTCTTGGTTGTGTGTTGATGCAGCAGGGTCGAGTAATAGCATATGCGTCGAGGCAGCTGAAGGTTCACGAGCGCAACTACCCCACTCATGACTTAGAGTTGGCGGCGGTAGTTTTCGCGCTCAAGATCTGGAGGCATTACCTATATGGGGTCACTGTGACATCTTCACCGATCACCGTAGTCTTCAGTATATCACGAGTCAGCGGGAGTTGGACTCGAGACAGAGGAGATGGGTCGAGTTACTGAAGGACTATGACTTCACTATTCTGTATCATCCGGGCAAGGCAAACGTGGTAGCGGATGCCTTGAGTCGGAAGACAGTGAGTATGGGTAGCCTAGCTTCTCTTGCAGTTTCAGAGCGGCCGTTGGCCTTGGACATCCAGTCCTTGGCTAACCGGTTGGTTAGGCTTGACTTGTCGGATCCTAGCAGAGTCCTCGCCAGCATTGAGGTTCGTTCTACCTTGATTGATCAGATTCAGAGCCGTCAGTTTGAGGATCAGCAGTTGTGTGATCTTCGTGATCAGGTTGTTCAGGGTGAGATCAGTGGGGCTACTCTAGATTCAGATGGGGTTCTGAGGTATGATAGTCGCCTTTGTGTTCCGAGGGTTAGTGATTTGATTCAGTTGATACTTCGTGAGGCACATTGTACTAGATATTCCATTCACCCTGGCACAGCGAAGATGTATAGAGACTTGAGGCAGCTTTACTGGGGGAGTGGTATGAAGCGGGATATAGCAGAGTTTGTATCTCGGTGCTTGAACTGTCAGCAGGTTAAGTTCGAGCACATGAGACCTGGTGGTTTGATGCAGCGACTTCCCATTCCTGAGTGGAAGTGGGAAGGGATTACTATGGACTTCGTTGTTGGGTTACCTCGTACTTCTCATGGGTTTGATTCCATATGGGTGATTGTTGATAGGCTGACTAAGTCAGCACATTTCTTGCCGGTTCAGACTTCTTTTGGCGCAGAGAGGTTAGCTCAGATCTACCTTCGTGAGATTGTTCGGTTGCACGGGGTCCCAGCTTCTATCATTTCAGACCGCGGCACCCAGTTTACATCTCAGTTTTAGAGGGCTATTCAGCGAGACTTGGGTACAGAGGTTCATCTTAGTACCGCTTTTCACCCTCAGACAGATGGCCAGTCCGAGAGGACTATCCAGATTTTGGAGGACATGCTTCGAGCTTGTATTCTTGACTTTGGAGGTTCTTGGGATCAGTTTGTTTCCTTGGCAGAGTTTGCTTATAATAACAGCTTCCATTCGAGTATCGGCATGGCACCTTTTGAGGCTTTGTATGGCAGGCGTTGCAGGTCACCAGTAGGGTGGTTTGATGGTTTCAGTGTTGGGCCACAAAGCACAGATTTGCTTCAAGATTCCTTAGACCGGGTCCGAGTGATTCAGGACAGACTTCGGGCAGCTCAGAGCAGGCAGAAGAGTTATGCTGATCGTAGGCTTCGTGCCTTGGAGTTTAGTGTCGGTGACTGGGTGTTTCTCCGTGTATCGCCCATGAAGGGCGTGATGAGATTTGGTAGGCGGGGCAAGCTTAGCCCCAGGTACATTGGGCCATTTGAGATTCTGCAGAGGGTTGGTGGCGTTGCCTATCAGTTAGCCTTACCTCCGATGTTTTCAGCTATACATCCTGTATTTCATGTTTCGATGCTGCGTCGGTATGTACCAGATGAGTCTCATGTATTGCAGTGGGATTCAGTTCAGTTGGATGAAGGTTTAGCCTTTGTTGAGGAGCCGACAGCTATTTTGGCCAGAGATGTCAGGAGATTGAGATCTCGAGAGATCGCGGGTGTTAAGGTTCAGTGGAGGCACCGTCCAGTCGAGGAGGCTACCTGGGAGACCGAGAGAGATATGCGGGTTAAGTATCCGCGACTATTTTAGCCTTCAGGTACCCTCTTGACCTTGACTTTCGAGGACGAAAGTCCTTTTTAGTAGTGGATAATGTAATGACCCATCCGGTCATTTCCACGTTAAGTGTTGAAGTCAAGCAAATCGACAAAAGATATCGTAAGACCTTTAACAATTTTCTGAATTTTGGGTCAAATGTGTCGGGGCTTTTCTCCCAATATATAAAGAGTTAGAAGTCCTCCGAAATACCAAATCGAAGGTCTATGAGTCTAGTTTCCAACGCACAAAACCGCACGTCCAAATCATCTCGGAGCAGAGAGTTATGACTGTTTTACCGCGGACTGTCTGGCAGAAAACGGGTTACGAACCGGGTCGCGAATCGGGTCGGGTTTAACCCGATTTAAGCTTCAATTTTACGTTTTAAAATGCCATTTCAGTTCTGAAACAGTGATAAAATATAAGGGAGGATCCCGAGATAATTCTTGAATATCAAAATCGTGCGTAGGCGAATTACGAGCCTAAACTTAAGAATTTTTATTAGTATCGTGCGTATATTTGAAATATTATTTAAAAAGTAAATTTGGTAAAAAGTATATTATTATTACCTTTTCAAAATATTTTAAAAGGCTTATGAAAAATATGTTTGGTACGATATAAGTGTGTACGTATTTATTTTATAAAGTTTTTATACTCCGTAATATTTTAACGGAGATAGTAAATTTAATTATGTTAAAATTTATTATTATAATATAGTAGGTTTTATTGGAAATGATTTTCTAATAATTATGGTATATTTAAAATACTATAATTATTTTACCACGAATTTATGCAATACCCGAATATATATCTAATGGAGGGAAAGTGGTTGCCACCTCCACCCCCACGTGTAAGTGGAAGGTGAAGGCAACAAAAGTGGATGGAAAGGTGGCAGCACATATAGTAGTATATATTGATGTATTAGTGCTGAAAGTTAATATGCTTATATATATATTACTGTTGCACACAACTTGCACAGTATTAAATACTCATCCACGTGAGAGGTTTTATGGTGAGAAAAATATATTTGATAAAGTAAATTAATTATCTTGTCAAGTTATTCCTTCCCAAATCCGATTCCGATTCCGATTTAGTTTTGGATTTTCTCGGAGTGGTTCGAGCTTGGACATCGTGTTCCAGCAGCTTGTCGTCGGACGACAGGTAGGTTACGGTTTAATTTCCCCAGCCTCCGTATATATAAAATAAAATTGTATTAATGGCATCCTTGGGTTGGTTTATTAGGTTGGTACCACAGACCTTGACCGCTTTATTCATGTCCGCTATTTTTATTCCTCCGTTGCTTGTAGTATTTGGCGATATATTTTATTTATTTACCCTTGCGGTCCTGTGAGGGCCTTATTGACTCTGGAACATAGACGGTGGGATTTTGGGAATGTCCGCGAGTCCCGGGCATAGATTTATCCTTCTAGGCTGGTTATGCTTGCTGAGTAGCTGTGGGCCTGTGCAGGGGCGGTAGGTTGATTGTAAGCTGTTGAGCAGCTATTGTTGTGTGTGAGCATATCATTTCCATGCATATAAAGAGGTTTTATCGATGTTTTACAGTGGTTTTGGCTTTGGGACTACTGACACTGTTTTCTAAACCTTGCATGGCCCGGGGGGCCGTTTTTGATGGAAATGATTTGGAAATGGTTGATTTCACTTGTGGTTTAAAATCATCAGTTTTACTATTATCACTAGACTCGGCAGGGCCGAAGTGCTAGATGAGTTTTCTTACTACTTGAGATGATTTTTAGCTTCGGTTGGACCGAGCACATGAGATGACTTTTTACTGTTTAGGCCCGGCGACGCCCGGGCACCCTTGGAGGGGTTTTTCAGATATTTTCCTACTATTTTTAGTCCTGGACAGGGTCTGGGCATGCATATTTGAGACTGGTTCTATATCGTGATATTGAGACTGGGACTCTATCTTGATACATGTTCTGATACTGAGATATGGTATGGGGTCGAGGACCTCCATGGACCTTGCTATCCGGGCCAGGAGCTACGAGCTGCGTGTGCCGGAAGAGGGGTATACGGGGGAGTAGAGGTATACGGGCAGAGACCTTCCATGGAACCTACCTGCTGGGCCGGATCGGCGCCGGAGGAGGTACATACAGAGATACTATGGCACTTGAGATCTTCATGCCTCATATCATTCATGGTTTGAGGTTCCACCCTTGTTTGCTGTTTGTTGATTGTACGCTCCGGTAGTATGGGATGCCGGAGGGTTTGTTTTCACTTGGTTGTGTTCCTCGGTTGTATGGGCGGCCGAGGGACTGTAGGTAGACTTTTGCTATTTATTTACAGAATGGTTCTCTATTATGGATAAGTATGAGATTGGTACTGCTAGGGTGTTAGTTTCTGGATTTGAGATTGTTATGATTAGTTGGGTTGATTCATGTCTTGAGCATGCCTATTATTACTCTTTCTCTCTTCTTCTTACATTTGAGGTTACCGGTATACCGTCCATTCTGTAAACTTATTTTGTATACACTGTTGTTGCAAGGATCCCAGGTGCGTTGTTTCTTACTTTCACCTGTGCCTTTGGTGTGTATATTCTGCTTACTAGCCTCATCTGTGGTTCTGTTGATTTCCCTCTGGGCTAGTTCCTGTGTACCTTTCGTTGATTTCTGTGACTGCTTGCTTCTATTCTGTCTATTACTGCTCTTTTATCTTATATGTGCCCAGTCGGCCTATGATACCTACTGGGTACCTTATGCTTCGCATTTGGTGCTCACCCCTACCCCTGCATCTTTGGGTGCAGATCCTAGTGTGGGCCATCGCCGGTAGATCGTTGAGATTCGTGCTTGGAGATCTGTTGAAGACTACTTCAGACTGAAGGTGGGCTCTTGGCGATCGGAGCTTAGCTTTAGTTTATCTTTTGCTTCATGTACTCTATTTCCATTCAGAGACATCTGTATATATAGTTTTGGTTTACTTGTACTCCATGTATGTAGTTTGGCTCTGTACTATGATACCAGGTCTTGGGGTTTGGTTTAGTTTTCCGCATTTGTATATATTTACATTCATATTATCTATTTTATTCGTCTTGTTCTCTTATTTGTTAGATAGTAGCCCATTACTAGCTGTTCTGGGCTACAGGGATTGGTTCACCTACCGGGGGTTGTAGGTGCCATCATGACCGAGAAATCGGGTCGTGACAGACATAGTTATATATGGTCTAGTTACCTGCATAGTCGGGCATGACTTATATGGTTATTGAGTCCGGATGTTGACTGGGGGTCTTATTGATAGTCATATGGACTTAGCCATTTCATATCGTCTGGTAATATTTTGTTAATGGCGTACCCTTGTAATTCCCATTTTAGGTAAGAGTGATAGGTTGGTTAGTGGTGATGTATGGGCTACTTGGTCACAAGACTAGAGGTTGTGAGGCATATTGCTTGATGGGTTCAAGACAGGTGAACTTGGAGGGCCTAAGGTTCCTAGAGAGTCATGTTTGACTAAGTTAGTGAAACAAGGCAAGTATTTTGAGATTTCCTAAACTGGCGGGGTGTCAAGGGTAATAAACCTTAGGGTTTGAATACGTAGGACTCATAGGTAACCCATTGTCTTGATAAGGGCTAAGGGTCAAGGTGGTTAACCTAGGATCTTAATTTGAGTCAGGGTTGTGAATCATTGTTTTGTAGGTTATCTCTCAACTGGCTAGCGTAGGTTGATAGTATACTTGATAGTTGAGACTGGAACTACTGAGGTGCTTTTAGTGGTTGGTAAGATGGGTGACTTCGGAAGTCCTAGTGTTAAGTGTGACTTGGGAAGACTAGTGTTAACTGTTACTTGGGAAGTCTTAAAACTAAGTGTGACCTGGGCTATCCTAGTGTTAATGTGATTGTGGGAAAGTCCTAGTGTTATGTTGGACCAGGATAAGATGGTATAGAGTCTCCCTATTGTGGAGTTGGCAGCAGAGCCGGTTAGGAAGGCTCGAGGCCTAAACATATAGGTTTGTAGTGGTAATAGTACAGAGGTAATTGTAGATGATGGAAGGCTAGAGTTCTAGTAATTTATTGCATCATTTCTCTTAATTTTCTTATCTGATGGTATGCGGTGGACTCGTGTTGACCGATGATGCCTACAAGTACGTGTTATTTGTACTGATACTACTCTTGCTATACCTTTTTTGGGTATAGTCTGGTTCCAGGATATGTGATGTTTCTTAGGTACAGGACAATGGTAACCTCCATCTGCTTATACTCTTTGTTTGCATGGTGGGAGCTGTGTCTCCTTTTGATTCATGTAATTCTCTTATAGAAGATCTTGTACCTGTTTAGGCTAGTTTCTAGGGAGGGTTTGTTTTCAAGTTGTAAATATTTTTTCTTGTATTAAAAGGGTTATTTTCTTATGTTTACTTTATTTTCTGAATTACTTGTTTGATCAGGTGGTAAGGGTTATCCTATCTATGTATTTTAGAGTAGGTGCCCACACAGACCGTTAGTTGGGTTGTGATAGATGGTATCATAGCCTAGGTTACCAGTCCCTCTATATAAGAGAAAATGTCGAATAAAGTCTTGCGGATTGGTGTGCTGACGTGCACATCTAATCTTTGTTAAGCTAAGGAGCATTCTAGGAAATTGTTCCACTTCTTCATTCCTTTTGTGCGTTCTATTACTTGCTTGTATAGGTTGAGTCCAATTGGTATCTTTTGATTCACATTGGTATCTTAACGAGGTAGAAGGATGTCGTTTGACTCCAACTGAAATGACACAAGATAGGAAAATTGGAACCGGGAATGTTTCAATTGGTATCTAGCCTTAGAGGCTCTGGTAAGGCATGGATGATCGACTAACAATCATCCATGGGGTAAATAAGAGCAGTTAACATGAATTGGTTATGTGTTGAAACCTAAAACTTGAAAATCATATGCATTTCATTACTTGTATGACTGCAACTGTGTGGTGTGTAATTGCTTACCTTATTGTGAATATTTTGGCTGGGAGTAGCTATAACTTGATTTTTTGTGCTTTAATTAGTGATAAAGTTTCTTTGTGTCTGGAATTGAGATTTCCTATTACATTTTAGATAAGGTCTTATCATTGTTTAAGATGGTAAGGGGAGAAGACTTATGACTATAGAGAAGCTCCGGTTTCAGGACAATCGGGCTTGGTTGAGAACCATGGGAACAAGAGGGTCATTCTTTTGTAATAGCAGAAGTGTTTATTTGTGAACAAGTTTTCTCTCATAGTTCGTGACTAAATGTATAATAGCGAGATGCTAAGTTTCGAATTATACAGTGATCGGGATGGTCTTGGGGTTATGTTTCAAGGCCAGAAGGTGATTGAGGGGTTAATAATGGTAATCGAGAATGGGGAATAGGTGAAACTTGCAGAAATCTTGTCGAGTCCACCATAGCAAAACTGTATCGCTATAGCAATCTCGATATAGCAAGAATTTTTTCCAGTATGGAAGTACCGCTATAGCAGTATGTCAACCGTTGTAGTGGAAGAGGGCGGGGAAGAACCCCTGCTCTGATTTTCCCCAGTTTTATTTTCATTCTCGGGTTGTTTTTAATCTTTAGTTGAGCTGTGATCTACCGCATGAATTATTAGAATTAGCATCCTTATCCGATAAAAGGAAAGGGTAGATATGGTAGCCAAGGTCATAAGGGTTATTGGTTTGATGCAGTGGTTTTACCCTTGATTGAGTAACTACTTGCATTGTAATAATAATGTGTAGTTAGTGAGGGAACCCTTAGATTATGGTGGAACCAAGTTTTCGGGCATTGGTAGAATTATGATTGTCCATGGGTGGGAATAGTACCTCATGTTGTATTTGGAAAAATAACTCGTGATTGACTGAGTGGTATGGTACATTGCCCCTAGGCTTATTCTGTGAAATATTTTTGACTAATCGTAGCTCTTGGGAAGAGTATAGTGGAATTGTAGAGAATTTGAAATAAGTTGACTTGTTCATGGTCAATGATCCTTAGTAGTAGGTTTGGTTGAGGGAGTGGGGTTAGTAGATTGTTTCTTCATCAGTTATATCCCTCTTATTAACCATGATAGTACTTGGTGTTACTGCTTATTGAGTGATAGGGGTGCGCTCGTTATAGCATTGGTTAGGGTGCAAGTGCCAAGGTAGAATTCTCCCTATAATGAAAGTTGAGAAAAAAAAATCTCAGGTGAGGATGGGTTCCAATGGAATTTTGATGTTGTGTGGTTTAGAGATACATGATGTCTCGCGAGTAGTGGTTGATGGGAATAATGTGATATCATGATATGTGAGGGACATAGTATCCCATAGAAAACTTCCAGAATGGAGTTCGAGTTAGTAGAACTCTGGGTATAGAAGAAAAAGGGTCACCATAGTGGGATTTAGTGCTCGTGGCATAGAAATCTATTTTTGTTCATTAGTTTAATTTCCTTCACTCTGGTACTTTGATGAGTCCCCAAATTTCTTTGGGCACTTCGCGAGGAGTACTCTTATTGGCCTGGTGCAGCTCAAAGGAAGGAATTCCTTGACAGAGCAGGATCGAATTAATTTTTGACTAAGGATGGGTACACCAATAGATTTGGAAGTTTGGGTGGTTTGCATAAGGTTATATTTATGTTGTCATGGTAGAGCATTAAGGTTCAAGGTACATATCATTCTTTCCTTCCACCTAAGAGATTGTTCGAGGATGAACGATGGGTAAATTGGTATATGTTGTAATGACCTATTTAGTCATTATTAAAAGGCACCTCATTATGGGTGAGCTATTCGTGCAAAGAGTAGGTTAGAAAAACTTCCGGGTTCGGGAATTGGAAATTTTGGGCTAGGTTAGTCTCGGACAATTTAGGAGCGAGGTAAGTTCTAGGGAAATCTAGGAAAAGATCGGGTAAAATGACTAAGGTTGAGCTAATTTTACCATTATCTAGGCATTAGGGAGTGCGTAGGACTTTTCGAAAGTGATCTCGGGTGAGTAGAACTCTTGATATCGAAGTTGACATGAAAGGGTTAGTTCAGAACATCACAATTTCAAAGTCTGTTGTAAAATGGGCAACTTTGGGGGACTTTTCGAGGTTCTGTCATATGTTAACTATGACAGCGGTTGACATTATGCTATCAGGAGATCCAATGCTTGAATGAAGTACAAATCACTTTGATTCAATCATACATCTTGGAATCAGCTTAAGTATTCCTTTTTTCTTTTTTTTTTCAACTCATTTTATCTAATTTATATCTAATCTATTTTTCTGGCTTGGCTAGGTGGGATGGTGAAGGTCTCCGGTGCGTTGTAATAGCCTACTGGTATACAAGCACACCGTGCTCTAGGTTGGTTAAGCCTATGAGCATAAAGAAGGAAGTCTGCACCAGCCCACTAGCAAAACAGAAGGTATTGCTAAAGCAGAGAAATTCCCACCGTAGTAGAAGTCAAGGTGGTTAACTCCGCTATATTAGGTTGTTACCGCTATGGCGGTACCACTATAGTGGAATTGGGCCGCTATAGCGGGATGACGGGACCAACAAACCCAAAAACGGGTTCTATAATTTCATTCTCTCTTTTTCAGTTTCAAAAAAGTTAGGGTTGCTTCAAAAATTATCCTAGGCTGCTCCAAGGCCTTAGAGCTATGGGGAGGGGAGATCCCAGCTAAAGAGGAGTGAAATCATGGATTTTGGATTTGTTCTCTGTCAAGAAATGCCCTCACGGAGTAAGATTCTTCTTGTTCAGACCTCTGCAGCTGATGCTTGGCATCTAGGTAGGTTAGGTTTTTCATTGAGTAGACTTAGTCCTGTATCAATTTCATATTATTGTTATAGAATGACATGAGGATTCATGTTTAGGCTTTTGGGTATAAAATTTGGAGGAATATTGTATGGTCTGGCTAGATTTTTTGGAATGGGAATGAGGGGGTTAGGGTAATGTATTTCATTCTGGGCTATTTATATTTGTTAATTGATGTGTGATATTAGAATGCAGGAAAGCTATATTATTGGGTAGGTTTGGGGAACCAAAAATGTTGTGACTTAACTAGTGGTTGGTTATAGCGAGTTTTCGAGATGATCTCAAATAAGGGAATGGAATAAACAAGAAGGGTTGGAGTTTCAATGTTAGGGGATATTTTCCCTGAACTGTATTTGTTTTTAAAAGAGGGTTCTAGATATGTTGTTGTGACTACATATGTCTAGAGGGTAACCCGGAAGTTAGTCTTTGAATGGTTGTCAAAATTGAGGTTGTGAGCCATGTTATTGGGTAGGTGATGGTTATCATTTTGCCAACGCAAATATGTGTTCATGTAACTATAGCTTAGTATTGTACGTACATTGCATGCCTACAGAATGAAATTTTTAATATCAATTATGTGAAATAAACGTGTTTTATAGCTTGTTAGTTTACAAGTGTGTTTTGTTCATTTAATGATTGACTTGTTGGATTGTGGATGACATTCGGTTGGATCGAGTACCATGATTAGTACGGAATACTTAATGATTGGCTCGGGTACCATACATGGTACAGGTACTAGTATGGTTGGATCGGGTACCACGCGTGGTATATGTTCTATAATGGTTTGCTCGGGTACCACACCTGGTACAGGTTTTATTATGGTTGGATCGGGTACCACACCTAGTACATGATTGATTTCTATATGTGTGTTGGTTCCTTTAGAGAATGGAGTTTATCTGCTATAAATGTTCATTACTTATTAGTCCCTTGAGTGAACCAGGCTTATTGGCTATTGATGTTCATTACTTGTTTGTTCCTTGAGTGAAATGGGCTTATCTGCTATTGATATTCTTTACATGTTGGTTTCCTGAGAGGGCCAAGATTTATTGTTACTTGACATATATATTTGTCCTTGAGTGGTCGGGCTAGTATGTGTAATTGTTTAGGTGGGTTCTTGAGTAAATCGGTGTTGCATGTTAAATGCCATAGACAATGTCCTAGGGATCCTTAGTTGGTCCGGGTTGCTTACAAGCTGTGACATAATTATATGTGGTCTGGTTACTTGCATAGTCAGCATGACTTTTATGGTTGTTGAGTCAGGTTGTTGACTGGGGTCTTATTGATAATCATATGGACTTGGCCACTTCATATTTTCTGGTAATATTTTGTTAATGTCGTACCCTTGTAATTCCTGTTTTGGGTAAGAGTGATAGGCCAGTTAACGGTGATGTCTAGGCTAGTTTGTCACAAGACTAGTGGTTTCTGGGCGTATTAATTGATGGGCTTAAGATAGGTGAACTTTGAGGGCCTAAGGTTCCTAGAGAGTCAGATTTGATTGAGTTAGTGAAACGTGGCTACTATTTTTAGATCTCTTGAACCGGAGGGGTGTCAAGAGTATGCAACCTTGGGGGTTGAATACGCAGGACTCACAGGTAACCAATTGTTTGGCTAAGGGCTAAGGGTCAAGGTGGTTGACTTAGAATCTTAATTTGAGTAAGGGTAGTAAATCATGGTTTTGTAGGTTTTCTATCAACTGGCTAGCAGAGGCTGATAGTATACCTAATTGTTGAGACTGGAACCACTAAGGTGCATATAGTGGTTGGTAGATGGGTGATGGGTGGTAAGGCTTCTCCTAACTAGGTATTTTAGAGTAGGTGCCCACACGACCCGGTAGTTGGGTTGTGACATTTGAATCTGAATACACTCTGGACTATGATATTGAATTATGAGATTTAGTATATGGTCGAGGACCTCCATGGACCTTGCTGATCTGGACCTGGGCTACGGGTTGATTATGCCGGAAGGAGAGGTATACATACAGAGTTACTGTTTCACCTGGTTTTCTCTACTGTATCATATTATTCATGCTGTTTGATTCCAGAGTATGGGATGCCGGAGGGTTTGTTTTCACTTGTATGTGCTCCTCGGGTGTATGGGCGCCCGTTGGGATTTTAGGAAGACTTATTAATATTCTATCACATTTCCGTTTCTGATTATGGCTATATTCGAGTTCTTATTCGAGGTTTTACATGTGGGAGTTGGGTAGTATATGCTTCTAATTCACTTCCTGGTTATACTTGTATTACTGGCAAGTTTAGTTGTTTAATAGGGTTTTCAAGCATGAGTTTGTTTACTTGTCTTTCTTCCTTCCCTTTTTATTGAGGTTACCAGTACACTACTGGAAAATGGGCCTACTGCAACAACAAGAAATTTATTGTTGTAGGCCTTAAAACCGTTTGCAATAATACTATGACAATGGGGGTTATGCCTGCTGCACTAGCTCACGTGACCATAGATCAATGGCAATGGTTCGTGTAACAATCCTCAAAACTGTTGCATAAAGTACACCTACTGCAATGGTTATTCATCCCTCAATAACGATTATTTTATATATCAATTCAAACGGTTAAAACCGTTACAATTGATGATTCGCAATGGTTCTCTTGTCTATGTTGCAACAAATTTATTAGTTCTATTGTGATAGTTATTATTGCTATTGCAGCGGGTTTTACACAGTGGTCAAAATTGCTATAGCAACAGTTCTATTTTACCTATCGAAACAGTTTTCATATATGTTCCAATAGCCTGTGCTGTAAATATAAATATTTGACATTACAAAATTATAAATACCACGAAAGATGATAATTACTAAATGAAACTGAATGATTCTAATTCAAAATATTCCAGTCATAATATCATCTTCCATAGACCAAAAATATACAAAATGTACCAGTCATAATGTCATTCGCCATAGGCACAAAATATATAAAATCTACAAGTCATAATGCCATCTATCATAGGCGCAAAAAATCATTCGTAATATGATCCACAGGCAAAATATACAACAGTTAGCACATGTTTCAACTGGATAACAAAATAAATATTCATAATGTCAACAAATACAACAGTTTCTACCACTTTCAACCATATCTCAAATGCCGTCCTCATCAATGCTTTCATCACCCCCACTGATTGTTTTCTCCACCTACAGAAGACGATAAATAAAAGTTATGAACTAATTTTAATTATGTATCTGCCAGAACGTCAATTTTAGTCAAATTAAAGATAGGAATGAGGTGAAAGGAGAAAGGCAACAAGAAAGATCACCATTATACTAGCATCAGTCTACAAGTTTTAAGAACATAAAAACATTGAAGACATTTGCCAAATTATATATATACATAGAAACTGTGAGTTGCTCAACATGAAGACTTGCTGAACACAAACATAACCAATGAAGATGCTTTCTAGGTAATTTCTTCTATTCTAAGCGCTAATATTTTATTCATTTTATGTGTCTTTATTGCTACATCAGTTATGATCCTTTCTATATTTTATTAATCTTATGTGTCTCTATTGCTGCATAAATTATAATTCTTTTCCATTTCTTGATTTAACCTTGAGGATGTGGAATAAATTTATAGTAAGAGTTTAATTCCAAAGATTTAAGAGAATGGGTGTCATTTTAGAGATTTTAAACTAGGATTTCTCACAATTTGTTTGTCGGGATAATGAGCTATACTTCAACAAGAAAAGTAGATTTCAACTAAAGACTCAAACATGATACACTCATTTTGAATCTTGGATTACCTCACTTGTAATAGGTATGTGAGGACCTTAAACTTAATGATCGCAAAGGCATTCCCCTTAGAGGGTAGTTAGCTTGATTAAAGGGATTGGATTGTCAGTTAGGTATTCAAAAGAAAGGGCGAAACTCATTCCACATTCTTAAGGAGCCACCTGTGTATACAAATTGAGAAATTATTCCGTGAACATCCTATACAGACCCCCGAGTGCATCAGTGATACTAAGAGTCTCATGCCACTACTAAAAGGCTTTCCTCGCATTATGGGTGAAACAAAGTGTAATGACCCTTCCGGTTATTTCCACGTATACGTTTTCCTTGTACCGTTAGAGCTTGTTTGTAGCGCCCCCAAGTAATTTAAGGCTTGTCGGGACCGGTATTTCGGTGCCGGGTCCATTTGTTTGGTCGTATGATAAGTTTTGAAGTCAAGCAAGTCGGCAAAAGTTATCGTAAGTTTCTTTAATAATTTTCTGAACTTTGGGTAAAATGTCTCAAAGCTTTTCTCTCAATATATAAAGAGTTAGAAGTCCCCTAAAATACCAAATCGAAGGTCTACGAGTCTAGTTTCCAATGCACAAAACCTCACGTCCAACTGATCTCGGAGTAAAATGTTATGACTATTTTACCGCGGATTGTCTGGCAGAAACCGGGTCGCGAACCGGGTCGGGTCAAAATCGATTTAAAGCCTCAACTTCACGTTTTAAAACGCCATTTCAGTTCTGAAACAGTGAGAAAACATAAGGGAGGGTTCCAAGAGAGTTCTTGAGTATCAAAATCGTGCGTACTTGAAAATAGTTTATTTAAAATTTGAATGTGGTAAAAAGTTATATTTTAATTACCTTCCTAACATATTTTAAAGGTCTGTAAAAAAATACTTTTGTTAGGAAATAATTGTGTATGTATTTATTTTTATAAGGTTTTTATATATTGTAATATTTTAACGGAGATAGTACATTTAGTTATGTTGAAAATTATTATTATAATATAGTAGGTTTTATTTGAAATAATTTTCTATTAATTATGGTATATTCAAAAAATAATATTTATTTTACCACGAGCCTATGCAATACCCGAGTACAGACATAACAGGTAAGAAATAATATGGTGCTGACACCTCACCACCACGTGGAAGTGAAGTGGTGCAGCAACCATGTAGTGGCATTGACTAAGAAA
Organism: Jaltomata sinuosa; assembly: GCA_003996215.1. Classification (NCBI taxonomy): domain Eukaryota; kingdom Viridiplantae; phylum Streptophyta; class Magnoliopsida; order Solanales; family Solanaceae; genus Jaltomata; species Jaltomata sinuosa. The sequence continues at coordinate 213,061 of QJPP01007322.1, read as the reverse complement.
GTATAATTTATATATGGTGATGTTAGGTACTGTACCTATAAATATAGAAAAAGAGATGCAAAATATTTTACCTCTCACTGAGATTGCTATAAGAAATATACATAGAGCTACGTATATATGATATAAAGGGATTCCAACTATGATTGCTTTCTAATTAGTGAGCTGCACATATATTTACTTATCTTCATTTGTTACGACGACAAGAACTTAGTGGAATAATCTTTGGCATGATATTTGAGTCTCGAAAGAAATCAATTATCTACGTCAAGTTATTCAAGTCTAAACTCGAGTTTAATTTCATTTTGGAGCTTCTTGGAGGGGTTCGAGCTTGGATATTTTTGTCCTAGCAGTTTGTCATCGGACGACAGGTAGGTTATGGTTTAAACTCCCTAGACTTAGCATATATCAGATAAAATTGTACTAGCGGGCATCCTTGGGTTGGATTATTAGGTTGGTACCACAGACCTTGACCGCTTTATTCATGTCCTCCGACTTTTGTTCCTCCGATGCTTGTAGTACTTACCGATGTGTTTTATTTACCCTTGTGGTCCTGTGAGGCCTTGACTCTGGAACATAGAAGGTGGGATATTGGGAATGTTCGCGAGTCCCGGGCATAGAATTATCCTTCTAGGCTTGTTATGCTTGCTGAGTAGCTATGGGCCTGTGCAGGGTCAATATGTTGATTGTGAGCTGCTGGACAACTATTGTGTTTGATCATACCATTTCCATGCATTTAAAGAGGTTTTATCCATGTTTTACTACGGTTTGGCTTCGGGCCTTCTGGCACTATTTTCTAAACCTTGCATGGCCCCTGGGGCCTGTTTTTGATGGAAATGATTTGGAAATGGTTTGATTTAACTTGTGAATATTCCTGGGTAAAAGAAAGTAAAATTATGTTTCAAATCACCAATTTTACAATTAACACTAGACTCGGCAGGGCGGGGGTTCTAGTTGAGTTTTCTTGCTACTTGAGATAATTTTAGCCTCGGTCGGACCGAGCACCTGAGACGACTTTCTACTGTTTAGACCCGGTTATGCCCGGGCACCCTTGGAGGGGTTTTTGAGGTATTTTCCTACCACTTTAGTCCTAGACAGAGTCTGGGCATGCATATTCGAGACTGGGTCTCTATCTTGAAACTGGTATTGCTTCCGGATGACATGTTTGATACTGAGTTTTAGTATGGGGTCAGGGACCTCCATGGACCTTTCCATCCTGGCCTGGGGCTTCGGGCTGCGTATGCCGAATGGAGGGTATACGGTGGAGTAGAGGTATACGGGCAGTGTCCTCCCATGGAACCTACCTGCTGGGCCGGATCGGCACCGGAGGAGGTACATACAGAGATACCATTTCAGTTGAGATCTTCATGCATCATATCATTCATTGTTTGAGGCTCCACCCTTGTTGGTTGTTTGTTGATACTACGCTCCGGTAGTATGGGATGTCGGAGTGTTTGTTTTCACTTGTTTGTGTTCCTCGGTTGTATGGGCGGCCGGGGGACTGTAGGTAGACTCTTGCTATTTACTTATAGAGTTGTTCCCTGTTACGGTTAAGTATGAAATTTGTTACTGCTAAACTGTTAGTTTCTGGATTTGAGATTGATATGATTAGTTGAGTTTGATTTATGTCTCTGAGCATGCCTATCATTACTCTTTCCCTCTTCTTACATTTGAGGTTACCGGTATACCTTCTATTTCGTAAACTTATTATGTATACACTGTTATTGCAAGGACCCCAGGTGTGTGTTTCTTACTTTCACCTGTGCCTATGGTGTGTATATTCTGCTTGCTGGCCTCACATGTGGTTCTGTTGACTTCCCTCTGGGCTAGTTTTTGTGTATCTTTTTCGTTGATTTCTGTGACTACTTGCTTATGTTCTGTCTGTTACTACGCTTTTATCTTATATGTGCCCAGTCGGCCTATGATACCTACTGGGTACCTTATGCTTCACATTTGGTGCTCACCCTACCCCTGCATCTTTGGGTGCAGATCCTAGCGTGGGCCATCACCGTTAGATCGTTGTAAGTCGTGCTTGGAGATCTGTTGGGGATTACTTCAGACTGAGGGTGAGCTCTTGGCGATCGGAGCTTAGCTTTAGTTTATATTTTGCTTTATGTACTCTATTACCATTGAGAGACATCTGTATATATTGTTTTGGATCATTTGCACTCCATGTATTTAGTTTTGGCTCTATACTATGATACCAGGTCTTGGGGTTTGGTCTAGTTTCCGCATATGTATATATATATATTCCTGTTATCTATTCTCTTCATCTTGTTCCCTTACTTTTGCTTATTAAACTACCCTCCCGCTTATTTGTTAGATAGTAAGCCATTACTAACTGTCTTGGGCTACGGGAATTGGTTCGCCTACTGGGGGGTTGTTGGTGCCATCATGACCGAGAAATCGGGTCGTGACACACAGAGGCAAAGTAAAAAAGAACCCAAAAGGCAGTCTACTGCTTACCAGTATATTTTTATAGACGATCAGCATCAAATACAATTTTTTTCATATTTTACATATGAAATTTATATAAATTTCTTAAAATAATTGTCTTAAAATTGATTTCATAAGAAAATCCTTTTAAAAGATTGACGTTTAATTTTCCTCCACAGTTAATTCAAATAAGAGTTAATTGAAAAATTAATTTTATAATTAATTAAAGAATTCATTATGTGTCAAATATGATAATTATTTTAAATTGTTTCAGTTTATTAAAGCTCTAAATTAATTTCAATTGATTCATCCCTAAACCTGTTATTTTAATTTTAGCCAAATTCTACCTATTTCTACCTATTCTTTCCTAAATTGGCTATTTCCTAAACCAAAAGTGGCCACATTTTGCAAATATGGACACAATTTAAACCCACCCTTTAAACCCCCCTTTTGGTCTCAGCTATTTGGGCCAAAAAAACCCTTTTCTATCCGCCGTTAACCCCTCTCTTTCTCTTCTCTTTCTCTAAGTTCAACCATACACTCCCTTTCACTCGTCTTCTTCTCCGCTCAAACCCCAGAAACCCTAGCCGCCCCCTCTTCTCTCCTCCATTTCTCTCACGCGTCGACTCCCCTTGTTGTATGAAGCAACATGCTTCATACAACACCTCAGCTTTACCAGTACGCCCCCTCATCCTTCACTCTTTTCATTGTTTTCACAAACGACAACCCCAACACTAATAGCTCAAAAATGTTGCTCACAACTTCCCAATCCCTTACCCCCATTAAAATTCCCATTTTTCATCCATTTCTCTCTGTTAATGGTGCGCTGGCATGTCCAAAATCTTCTAGAGGACACCAGGTGTCACCCCCTCCGCTAAATCCATGAAAACTTGTACAACTTCGTACAAGTTTGTTGCTGTGAAACGTTGCTCCAGCTGAGGAATTTGAATTCCTCAGTAAAATCCCTAAAAACCCTTTGTTTTCCCCCCCTTTTTCAACTCGATTTCTCCTATAAATACCCCCCATAGCTGCATGTAGAAAAAGCTGATTTTGGGGAAATATTGGGGGTTCTGGAGAATTGATTCTCTAACCTCACAAAATCCGTCAGCTAGTTTGGAAATAATCACTAAAATATTTGAGTTCTAAGTAGTTTTTTTATTAATCTAGTAGTGTTGAAACTTTCCGGTGAGGTTCAAGGTACAAGTTGCTGCCCTAAAAAAGGTATAATCCTCATCCACCTCTCTTTACTATTTCCTTTTATTTTCTTTTGTTGTGTAATGTTCAATGCTGAGTAAAAATATGGATTTCTGGTGTTGTTTGCTATATTATGATATGTGCTTCAATTTTAGGATGTTATTATTGTGATTTTGAGTAGCAATTTTGCTTAGAAACAACATGGTTGTCACTGTTTGTGTAAACAGTAGGTGTAAGTATAAGTTTGTAGGCAAGTTTGTTGCTAAATGATGTAAAATCTACCCTGTTTTGTTTATGAAATGTTTGATATTTTCTCTTGTTTTTCCCCAACCCCTTGTCATAATCACGCTCCTATTTTGTTTTACTAAGCCTATCTAAATATTGCTATTTCATGTATGTATTGGTTAAGTATTAGTGTTATTTATTCATGTCTAAATGGATGTTTGTTATCATCTTTTAACACTGCTTTCCTTTCCCTATAGAAACCCCATGGTTTCACTAGTTTATGTTTGACCTATACGATATGCAAATGCTATAAATGTGAGTATGAATCTGTTAGTTAGACTTAGGCCTGGTTTTGTTCATGAAATGCTTTACCCTTCTTGTTGTTCTTAATCTCATTAATTTCTTTGGTTTTTGATATGTTCTCATCTTTCCCTTCCCTGTTTCACTCATGATAATTAGCTATGTATGAAAACAACTTGTGCACATGAACTGTTAGTGTTATTTTCTTAAACTTAGGATGATATTTAGGTCAACTCTGAGTTCTGTTTTTTTCCCCATAGTTCTTCTGATTAAACTGTATAACATGTATACATTGTGAGCATAGATTTTATACTTGTTTACTAATACAAGAATGTTCAACCCCTCCCTGTTTCCCCTATTTCTCTTAACTTGGCAGAGATCCTGTTTTCCTCTTCTTTTTTCCCCTTTACTGTCTTGCTAATGTAAAAATGGTTATAGGATGATGTTAGCATGTGTATATGAATTGATTAAGTTCTAGTGTCATTCTCGCATGTTTAAGTTGGTATGTGTAGCAATCTCTGAACACTGTGACCTTTAAAAACTTCATGACTTTTATTTGATTCTTTGTTTGTCATGAAAGTGCTGGAGGCTTTAGACTTGATGTTAGAGTGATTACTGATTTTTCAAACCTTTCACTATTCCTCCCGCCCATGATTTCTTTATCTCATGCTCTACCCTCTTCTCTTTAAATAATTTGATCATGCTAAATGACTATATGTGAGCCTATTAACCATGGATTAGAATTAGCTTCAGTGTAAGTTTAAATATCTGAACTCTGTGTTGTTGTGTGTTGTAATGACTCTTCCGGTCATTTCCGCGTATTCATTTTTCTTGTACTGTTAGAGCTTTATTGTAGCGGCCCCAAGTCATTTATGGCTTGCTGGGACCGGTGGTTCAGAGCCTTGGCCGTTCGATTGATCGTTATAATCATTTCCCTGTCTTAGAAGCTCAGTATCAAAATCGTGTGTATTTGAAAATATTTAATTTTAAAGTTGAATGTGGTAGAAAGTTATATTTTTATTGCTGTCCTAAAATATTTTAAATGTCTATGAAAAATACTTTAGTTATAATATATTTGTGTATGTATTTTTTTATAAGAGTTTTATAAATTGTTAATATTTTAACAGATATAGCAAACTTTGTTATGTTGAAAATCATTATAATATAGTAGGTTTTATTTGAAATAATTTTCTATTAGTTATGGTATATTTAAAAAGTTATATTTATTTTACTACGAATTTATGATGTACCCTAGTATATACCTAACGGAATAAATAAATTAATAGTGGGTTTTGCCACTCCACTTCCATGTGGAAGTTGGAGGAGTGGACAACATGTTCATTGTTTAATTAGGTGGCAGCAAGCAAGGGGTATTAAGTCACTATGTTTTGGTTTATTAACTTTTCAATATATATAGAATATAGATAGGATAGTATAGGGGTCTTTAACATTTTACTTCAGCAAATCCATTTCACTTAGAATTCAACCATATCTTTGACGTGATTTATTTTGGGTTACAAAACTTAGCTTCTTAGGTTCTATATATTTGTTCATATCACGTTGGTGAGAAATTCCTACAGAAAAATATTTGACGCTATATTTGATTTTCAAACGAAAATCAATTATCCACGTCAAGTTATTCAAGCCCGAATTTGAGTCCAATTTCGTTCCGGAGCTTTTCGGAGGGGTTCGAGCTTGGACATTGTCGTTATAGCAGCTTGTCGTCGGACGACAGGAAGGTTACGGTTTATTTTCCCTAGACTCCGCATATATAGGATAAAATTGTACTAGCTTGCATCCTTGGGTTGGTTTATTAGGTTGGTACCAAAGACCTTGACCGCTTTATTCATATCCGCCTACTTTTATTCCTCCATTGCTTGTAGTACTTGCCGATATGTTTTATTTTCCCTTGTGGTCCTGTGAGGCCTTGTTGACTCTGGAACATAGAAGGTGGGATATTGGGAATGTCCGCGAGTCCCGGCATAGAATTATCCTTCTAGGCTAGTTATGCTTGCTGAGTAGCTACGGGCCTTTGCAGGGTCGATAGGTTGATTGTGAGCTGTTGGGCAGCTATTGTGTTTCATCATCCCATTTCCATGCATATAAAGAGGTTTTATCCATGTTTTACTATGGTTTTGGCTTCGGGCCTACTGGCACTATTTTCTAAACCTTTCATGGCCCCGGGGGCCCATTTTTGATGGAAATGGTTTGATTTAACTTGTGAATATTCTTGGGTAAAAGAAAGTAAAATTATGATTTAAATCACCAGTTATACGATTAACGCTAGAATCGGCAGGGCCGGGGTGCTAGTTGAGTTTTCTTGCTACTTGAGATAATTTTAGCCTCGGTCAGACCGAGCACCTGAGATGACTTTCTACTGTTTAGACCCGTTTATGCCCGGGCACCCTTGGAGCGGTTTTTGAGATATTTTCCTACTACTTTAGTCCTGGACAGGGTCTGGGAATGCATATTAGATACTGGGTCTCTATCTTGAACCCGGGCTTGCTTCCGGATGACATGTTTTGATATTGATTTTAATATGGGGTCAGGGACCTCCATGGACCTTGCCATCCGAGCCTGGGGCTTCGGGCTGCGTGTGCCGGGGGAAGGGTATACGGTGGAGTAGAGGTATACGGGAAGTGTCCTTCCATGGAACCTACCTGCTCGGCCGAATCGGCCCGGAGGAGGTACATACAGAGATACCATTTCACTTGGGATCTTCATGCATCATATCATTCATTGTTTGAGGCTCCACCCTTGTTTATTGTTTGTTGACTGTACGCTCCGGTAGTATGGGATGCCGTAGGGTTTGTTTTCACTTGTTTGTGTTCCTCGGTTGTATGGGCGGCCGGGGGACTGTAGGTAGACTCTTGCTATTTACTTACAGAATTGTTCCCTGTTACGGTTAAGTATAAAATTGGTTACTGCTAAACTGTTAGTTTCTAGATTTGAGATTGATATGATTAGTTGAGTTTTATTCATGTCTCTGAGCATGCCTATCATTACTCTTTCCCTCTTCTTACACTTGAGGTTACCGGTATACTGTCCATTTCGTAAACTTGTTATGTATACACTGTTATTGCAAGGACCCCAGGTGCGTGGTTCTTACTTTCACCTGTGCCTATGGTGTATATATTCTGCTTGCTGGCCTCACACGGGGTTCTGTTGACTTCCCTCTGGGCTTGTTCATGTGTACTTTTTGTTGATTTTTGTGACTACTTGCTTTTATTCTATCTGTTACTACGCTTTTATCTTATATGTGCCCAGTCGGCCTATGATACCTACTGGGTACCTTATGCTTCGCATTTGGTGCTCACCCTACCCCCTGCATCTTTGGGTGCAGATCCTAGCATGGGCCATCGCTGTTAGATCGCTGTGATTCGTGCTTGGAGATCTGTTGGGGACTACTTCAGACTGAGGGTGAGCTCTTGGCGATCGGAGCTTAGCCTTAGTTTATCTTTTGCTTTATGTACTCTATTACCATTCGGAGACATCTGTATACGTTGTTTTGGATCGTTTGTATTCCTTATATGTAGTTCTGGCTCTATACTATGATACCAGGTCTTGGGGTTTTGTTTAGTTTCCGCATATGTATATATATATTCCCATTATCTATTCTCTTCATCTTGTTCCCTTACTTTCGCTTATTAAATTGTTCTTCCGCTTATTTGTTAGATAGTAGCCCATTACTAATTGTCCTGGGCTACGGGGATTGGTTCACCTAACAGGGGTTGTAGGTGCCATCATGACCGAGAAATCGGGTCGTGACAGCTTGGTATCAGAGCTCTAAGTTCACTGATGTCATTGGTATAGGAGCCAATGTCTAGTAGAGTCCTGCGGATCGAGGCGGAGACGTCCGTACTCAATCTTCGGGAGGCTACAGTGACATTTTAGGAAATTTGACTCTTTCATTGCTTTTGTGTCGTGCGTAGAACCCTTGAAGTTTCTGGAAATCTCATTTGTTCTACTTTATTCATCCGCAGATGGTTCGTATGAGATCATCGGCATCACGCGGAGATGAGCCTCCCACTCCAGCTAAGGGTCGAGGACGCCCTCGAGCAGTGACACCTGCTAGAGCTGCTAGATTTGAGATAAAGCCCGTGTAGCATGTGGATCAGGGGGCAGCCCAAGTACCACCAGCTCCAGTACCATCTCCAGTGCCCACTTCTGTGCCAGCTCCAGTCGCAGCTCAGTCTCCAGATATTCGGGGATTACTATTACAGCTTTTGGTTATGATTGGAGAGCTGCCTTCTGAGGTAGCGCAAAAATCCGCTCAGGGGGCAGCCCTGGGTGCACAGAATTCAGGAGCGCAGCCCGCTACTATGGCTCCCCGTGCGGAGGTCATTCCAGTCCCATCTGTTGCACAGCCTCTTGCTTCTCGCCCAGCTATGACAGAGTCAGAGCAGAAGACGTTGGGTAGGTTTTTGAGGTTAGCACCTCCGAGGTTTGCTGGTACTTCTGGACATGATCCACATGCCTTTATTACTACCTGTGAGGAGATGTTGCATCATTTGGGTTTGTTGGAGACTCACAGGGTTGGTTATACTACCTATCAGTTAGAGGGCCCATCAAAGTTATGGTGGAGGGCTCATGTTGCTTGTAGACCACCATCGTCACCTCCTTTGACCTGGTCTGAGTTTTATGAGGCCTTTATGGCCAAGTTCCTACCTCAGAGTGATCGTGAGCGTCGCAGGGAGCAGTTTACTCACCTTATGCAGGGTTCTACGACTTTCTAAGAGTATGAGACCCGTTTTCATCAGCTAGCACCGTTCGGAGCTATGATCATTCATGCCGAGGCAGATAGGATTCACAGATTTGTATGGGGTTTGAGGCCAGAGATCAGGCAGCCAGCTGAGATATTGATTGCCAGTTGTCGGTCATTTCAGGCTATCGTAGACTATTCCCGCACTGTGGAGGACTTACAGCGACATGATCAGAGGTCCAGAGATAAGAGGCCTCAACATCAGGGTGTCTACAGTGGTTCCAGATATGGTGGTAGAGATTCTGGCTAGTGGATTCGGAGTTATCAGCGACAGCAGCACCAGGGTCAGTCCAGCCGACCCGTTCAGGCTTCCCTTCAGACTTTCGGTAGTACCCAGTTCGAGCAGGGTCAGAGCAGCCATCAGGGCTATATCGGCCAGTCTTCGAGGGGTACAGTTTCTGGGGCATCAGGCCGTGGTGGTCATACGGGATTTGCTGGTTCATCTCGACTGAGTAGGCCATCAGGGGCTTCTTTTACTTGTGGTGTGATCGGTCATTTTGCTAGAGATTGCCCTCAGCAGGGTACATTTCAGTTGGATGAGCCTTTACGAGCAGTTCAGCCTCAAGCTAGAGGGGGTGGTCGCCAGGGTAGAGGTGGTGCTCCGCGCGGCAGATCAGGTGGTAGGGATTGAGGTCTGACAGGTGGAGGTCGTCGTCAGTTTTACGCGGTCCCTAGGAGACCAGAGGCATAGGCCTCAGATGCTGTGATTACAGGTACGATTTTTGTGTGCCATCAGTCTGCTATGGCTTTATTTGATCCTGGATCCACTTGTTCATATGTATCTGCCTACTTTGTGCATTGTTTGGGGTTGGCTAGTGAGCCATTATCTGTTCCTGTTTCTGTTTCGACCCCAGTAGGAGATTCTTTAGTAGTGGATCGGATTGTGAGATCTTGTATGATATCTATTGGTGATTCAGAGACTTGGGGTGATTTGATGATCCTTGATATGCTAGATTTTGATGTGATACTGGGCATGGACTGGTTATCCCCTCACCATGTGGTTTTGGATTGTTATGCCAAGACCATTACCATAGCCGTGCCCGGTGTATCCCCGGTTGTGTGGCAGGGTTCGGTTAGCCATGCACCATCTGGGATCATCTCTTATCTTCGAGCTAGGAAGTTGATTTCCCGTGGGTGTTTAGCTTATCTGGCATATGTCCGAGATGTTAGTGCTGAACCCACTTCTCCTGAGTCTATTCCTGTGGTTAGAGACTTCCTCGATGTGTTTCCTACCGACCTGCCAGGCCTTCCACCTGAGAGAGATATTGATTTTGCTATTGAGTTAGAGCCGGGCACTAGGCCCATTTTTATTTCTCCTTACCGTATGGCTCCTGCTGAGTTGAGGGAGCTTAAGGAGCAGCTCCAGGATCTGTTAGCTAAGGGGTTTATTAGACCTAGTGTGTCACCATGGGGTGCTCCTGTTCTCTTCGTGAAGAAGAAGGATGCGTCGATGCGCATGTGTATTGATTATCGACAGCAGAATAGGGTGACAGTGAAGAATAGGTATCTGATGCCGAGGATTGATGACTTGTTTTACCAGCTTCAGGGTTAAGTTGTGTTTTTGAAGATTGATTTGAGGTCTGGCTACCATCAGTTGAGGATTAGGGTGGAGAACATCCCTAAGAAAGCATTCAGGACACGTTATGGCCATTATGAGTTCCTGGGAATGTCTTTTGGGTTGACTAATGCCCCTGCAGCCTTTATGAACTTGATGCACAGGGTTCTTGGCCCGTATTTGGACTCATTTGTGATAGTTTTTATAGACGACATCTTGGTATACTCGCGTAGTAGATATGAGCATGAGCAGCACTTGAGGGTTATACTCCAGACTTTGAGAAATCATCGGCTTTATGCCAAGTTCTCAAAGTACGAGTTTTAGCTTGAGTCAGTTGCATTCCTAGGGCACGTGGTGTCTAAGGATGGGATTAGGGTTTATCCGGGAAAGATTTCAGCGGTTTGTGAGTGGCCTAGACCTACTACTGTTACTGAGGTTCGCAGTTTTATTGGGTTAGCAGGTTACTACAGACGCTTCATTCAGGGATTTTCTTCCATAGAAGCACCCTTGACTATGCTAACTAGGGAGTATATCCCATTTCAGTGGTCGGATCAGTGCGAGGATAGCTTTCAGAGGCTTAAGGCCTTATTGACTTCAGCTCCAGTTTTGACTTTGCCGATTGAGGGTCAGAGCTTCTCCGTGTATTGTGATGATTCTGGGGTTTGTCTTGGTTGTGTGTTGATGCAGCAGGGCCGAGTAATAGCATATGCATCGAGGCAGCTAAAGGTCCACGAGCGCAACTACCCCACTCATGACTTAGAGTTGGCGGGGTTAGTTTTTGCGCTCAAGATCTGGAGGCATTACCTATATGGAGTACACTGTGAGATCTTCACCGATCACCGTAGTCTTAAGTATATCACGAGTCAGCGAGAGTTGAACTCGAGACAGAGGAGATGGGTCGAGTTACTGAAGGACTATGACTTCACTATTCTGTATCATCCGGGCAAGGCAAACGTGGTAGCGGATGCCTTGAGTCGGAAGGCAGTGAGTATGGGCAGCCTAGCTTCTCTCTCAATTTCAGAGCGACCGTTGGCCTTGGACATGCAGTCCTTGGCAAAGCATTTGGTTAGGCTTGACTTGTCAGATCCTAGCAGAGTTCTCGCCAGTGTTGAGATTCGTTCTACCTTGATTGATCAAATTCAGAGCCGTCAGTTTAAGGATCAGCAGTTGTGTGACCTTCGTGATCGGGTTGTTCAGGGTGAGACCAGTCGGGCTACTCTAGATTCAGATGGGGTTCTGAGGTTTGATAGTCGCCTTTGTGTTCCAAGGATTAGTTATTTGATTCAGTTGATACTTCATGAGGCACATTGTACTAGATACTCCATTCACCCTGGCACAGCAAAGATGTATAGAGACTTGAGACAACTTTACTGGTGGAGTGGTATGAAGCGGGATATAGCGGAGTTCATATCTCGGTGCTTGAACTGTCAGCAGGTTAAGTTCGAGCACATGAGACCTGGTGGTTTGATGCAGCGACTTCCCATTCCTGAGTGGAAGTGGGAAGGGATTACTATGGACTTTGTTGTTGGTTTACCTCGTACTTCTCATGGGTTTGATTCCATATGGGTGATTGTTGATAGGCTGACTAAGTCAGCACATTTCTTGCCGGTTTAGACTTCTTATGGCGCAAAGAGGTTAGCTCAGATCTACCTTCGTAAGATTGTTCGATTGCACGGGGTCCCAGCTTCTATCATTTCAGACCGCGGCACTCAGTTCACATATCAGTTTTGGAGAGCTATTCAGCGAGATTTGGGTATAGAGGTTCATCTTAATACCGCTTTCCACCCTTAGACAGATGGCTAGTCCGAGAGGACAATTCAGATTCTGGAGGACATGCTTCGGGCCTGTGTTCTTGACTTTGGAGGTTCTTGGGATCAGTTTGTTCCCTTGGCAGAGTTTGCTTATAATAACAGTTTCCATTCGAGTATCGGCATGACACCTTTTGAAGCTTTGTATGGAAGGCATTTCAGATTACCGGTAAGTTGGTTTGATTGTTTTGATTCTAGGCCACAGAGTACAGATTTTCTCCGAAATTCCTTAGATCAGGTTCTAGCGATTCAGGACAGACTTCGGGCAGCTCAGAGCAGGCAGGAGAGTTATGTTGATCGTAGGCTTAGTGCCTTGGAGTTTAGTGTCGGTGGCTTGGTGTTTCTCCGTGTATCGCCCATGAGGGGCGTGATGAGATTTGGTAGGCTGGGCAAGCTTAGCCCCAGGTATATTGGGCCGTTTGAGATTCTTCAGAGGGTTGGTAGCATTGCCTATCAGCTAGCCTTGCCTCCGATGTTCTCAGCTATACATCCTGTATTTCATGTTTCAATGTTGCGTCGATATGTCCCAGATGAGTCTCATGTGTTACAGTGGGATTCAGTTCAGTTGGGTGAGGGTTTAGCCTTTGTTGAGGAGCCGACATCTATTTTTTCCAGAGATGTCAGGAGATTGAGGTCTCGAGAGATCCCGGTTATCAAGGTTCACTTGAGGCACCATCCAGTTGAGGAGGCTACCTGGGAGACCGAGAGATATATGCGGGCTCAGTATCCGCAGTTGTTCGAGCCTTCAAGTACTCCCTTGTCCTTGACTTTCGAGGACAAAAGTCTTTTTAGTAGTGGATGATGTAAAGACTCTTCCGGTCATTTCCGTGTATTCATTTTTCTTGTACTGTTAGAGCTTTCTTGTAGTGGCCCCAAGTCATTTATGGCTTGCTGGGACTGGTGGTTTGGTGCCCTGGCCATTCGATTGATCGTTATAATCATTACCCTGTCTTAGAAGCTGAGTATCAAAATCGTGCGTATTTGAAAATATTTAATTTAAAAGTTGAATGTGGTAGAAAGTTATATTTTTATTGTTGTCCTTGGACAGCATGTTCATTGTTTAATTAGGTGGCAGCAAGCAAGGGGTATTAAGTCACTATGTTTTGGTTTATTAACTTTTCAATATATATAGAATATAGATAGGATAGTATAGGGGTCTTTAACATTTTACTTCAGCAAATCCATTTCACTTAGAATTCAACCATATCTTTGACGTGATTTATTTTGGGTTACAAAACTTAGCTTCTTAGGTTCTATATATTTGTTCATATCACGTTGGTGAGAAATTCCTACAGAAAAATATTTGACGCTATATTTGATTTTCAAAGGAAAATCAATTATCCACGTCAAGTTATTCAAGCCTGAATTTGAGTCCAATTTCGTTTTGGAGCTTTTCGGAATGGTTCGAGCTTGGAAATCGTCGTTATAGCAGCTTGTCGTCGGACGACAGGTAGGTTACGGTTTATTTTCCCTAGACTCCGCATATATAGGATAAAATTGTACTAGCTTGCATCCTTGGGTTGGTTTATTAGGTTGGTACCAAAGACCTTGACCGCTTTATTCATATCCGCCTACTTTTGTTCCTCCATTGCTTGTAGTACTTGCCGATATGTTTTATTTTCCCTTGTGGTCCTGTGAGGCCTTGTTGACTCTGGAACATAGAAGGTGGGATATTGGGAATGTCCGCGAGTCCCGGGCATAAAATTATCCTTCTAGGCTGGTTATGCTTGCTGAGTAGCTATGGCCCTTTGCAGGGTCGATAGGTTGATTGTGAGCTGGTGGGCAGCTATTGTGTTTGATCATCCCATTTCCATGCATATAAAGAGGTTTTATCCATGTTTTACTACGATTTTGGCTTCGGGCCTACTGGCACTATTTTCTAAACCTTGCATGGCCCCGGGGGCCCTTTTTTATGGAAATGGTTTGATTTAACTAGTGAATATTCTTGGGTAAAAGAAAGTAAAATGATGATTTAAATCACCAGTTTTACGATTAACGCTAGACTCGGCAGGTCCGGGGTGCTAGTTGAGTTTTCTTGCTACTTGAGATAATTTTAGCCTCGGTCAGACCGAGCACCTGAGATGACTTTCTACTAATTAGACCCGGTTATGCCCGGGCACCCTTGGAGGGGTTTTTGAGATATTTTCCTACTACTTTAGTCCGGGACATGGGTCTGGGCATGCATATTAGAGACTGGGTCTCTATCTTGAACCCGGACTTGCTTCCGGATGACATGTTTTGATACTGAGTTTTAGTATGGGGTCAGGGACCTCCATGGACCTTGCCTTCCGGGCCTGGGGCTTCGGGCTGCGTGTGTCGGGGGAAGGGTATACGGTGGAGTAGAGGTATACAGGCAGTGTCCTTCCATGGAACCTACCTGCTGGGCCGAATCGGCCCGGAAGAGGTACATACAGAGATACCATTTCACTTGGGATCTTCATGCATCATATCATTAATTGTTTGAGGCTCCACCCTTGTTTGTTGTTTGTTGACTGTACGCTCCGGTAGTATGGGATGCCGGAGGGTTTGTTTTCACTTGTTTGTGTTCCTCAGTTGTATGGGCGGCCGGGGGACTGTAGGTAGACTCTTGCTATTTACTTACAGAATTGTTCCATGTTACGGTTAAGTATAAAATTGGTTACTACTAAACAGTTAGTTTCTGGATTTGAGATTGATATTATTAGTTGAGTTTGATTCATGTCTCTGCTCATGCCTATCTGTCACGACCCGATTTCTCAAGTCATGATGGCACCTACAATCCCCCAGTAGGCGAACCAATTCCCGTAGCCCAGAACGGTTAGTAATGGGCTACTACCTAACTAAAACGCACCAGCAAGCAGAAATAAGCGAAAGCAAAACTCGAATATAAATACATAAAGGAAACTACACCAACCCCAAGACTTGGTATCAATAGTACAAAAGCTTCTAATAGGATACAAGTGCTAGTAGTAAAAAAATACAACATAAATTGCCTCCGAAAGTACAAGGAGCAACAGTACAACAGATGAGATGTAGACAAGCCCCGACCGTCAGGCGCTCACCCCAGTCTCAAAGATCCAAAAGCTGCACGAGTCTCCAACGCGATCAACGGCGAAAGCTCAGCTAATATCTGCACAAAAAGCGCAGAAATGTAGCATGAGCACCAAAACCACGGGTACTCAGTAGATATCGTAGGCCGACTGAGCGCATATAAGATATAAAAGCAGTAAGTAACAGATAGCAAGAAAGCAGTCACTGAGGCAATAAGCAAGGCAAAAGGAGCTAGCACAGATCATCCATAACCAAGAGCTTCAAGTAACACATGCTAGCATAGAGATACAATTACACAGAATCACAGGTGAAGGAAAGGAGAACGCACCTGGAGTCCTTGCACAACAATATAAGTAAGTAGAGAGAGAGTTGAGAAAATAGCGGTATACCGGTAACCTCAAGTGGAAGGAAAAGACGGAGAGTAGTCTAACATACTCAAAATGGAATCAACCAGTATAAGGAAATCATAACACCAATCCAATCATATGATAGCATAACCAGGGAATCACCTCACAAGTACAACCCTCGGATGAAATAACTAGGCCACAATAATCGAGGGATACCACTCAGCTTCCCACAAGAATAGAACCAGAGTCTCACACTCTACTCAGAAGGCCACACAAAAGTGCCTCAATATGATAGGACTCTAAAGCCCTCTCAATAATAAAAAAACCCACAACCAAAGCCTCAACAGTCTAGCCATCACTAATCTTCAAGAACCGGATGCCAAGACAAGCTCTAAGTAAAAACAAGAGTAAATATAGTCTACCTACAGTCCCAACGGCCGCCCATACAATCGAGGAACACAATCAAGTGAAAACAAACCCTCCGGCATCCGATACTGCCGGAGCGTACACTGAACACACAGCAAACAAGGGTGGAATCCAATGCATGATATGATAAGATGTTAAATAGAACCTTTGTATGTACCTCCTCCGGTGCCAATCAGGCCCAGTAGGCAGGTTCCATAGAAGGACTCAGCATGTATACCTCTACTCCACCGTATACCCTTCCCTCCGGCGCACGCAGTCCGAAGCCCCAGTCCCGGAGCGGCAAGGTCCATGGAGGTCCCCGACCCCATACTAAAACTCAGTATCAAGACATGTCATCCAGAAGCAAGTTCGGGATCAAGATAGAGACTCAGTCTAAATTATGCATGCCCAGACCCCGTCCAGGACTAAAGTAGTAGAAAATGCCCTAAAAAAACCCCTCCAAGGGTGCCCGGGCGTAACCGAGTCTAAAACTATAGTAAATCAAGTCTAGTGCTCCGCCCGGCAGAGACTAGTATCAGTAATAAAATAAAGTCTGGTGCTATGCCCCGCAGAGACTAGTATCAGTAATAAAATCAAGTTTGGTGCTCTGCCCCGCAGAGACTAGTGTCAGTAATAAAATCAAGTTTGGTGCTCTGCCCCGCAGAGACTAGTACCAGTAATAAAATCAGTGCAAAAACATCCAAAAACCCCTTTTCTATCAACAACAGTACCAAAAACAGGCCCCCAAGGCCATGCAAATTTAGGAAAACTGTCAGTAGTGGCTCACAGCCAAAACTGTAGTAAAACATGCAGGGGAAAACCTTTTTCATGGATGATAGGCTCGCACACAAATATAGAAGTATCCCAATGACTCACAACAATTCCTATCAGCCCTGCACAGGCCCAATAGCTACTAAGCAGACATAACCAGCCTAAAAGGATAATCTATATGTCTGGGACTCGCGGACATTCCCAAATAGCCCACCATCTATGTTCCAGAGTCAATACAAGGCCACACAGGACCACAAAGGTAATATACATTACTACGCGAATACTACAAACAACATATGAAATAGACGGACGAAAGACGGACAAGGTCTGGGGTACCAACCTATAACAACCCATCCAAGGATGCTAATTAATGCAGTTATAGCCTATATACGCAGAGTCTAGATAGGGGAAAACCATAACCTACCTGTAGTCCGACGAATAGCTGTGGGGATGGCGTCGTCTAGGCCCGAACTGCTCTGGGAAGATCCAAATCGCAAAACCACTATCAATACAACAATCTACAGATTAAAACAAGACTAAAGATACCCATAATGCCAAAAATATAACCAGGTTGAAATCCGGGTCACAAACTGGCCCGTGGGCCCCGTAACCCAAAACCGGAAATGAAAAACACACTTGTGTTCCTTACCATCCCGGGAGAACATGCTCAAAAATTGAGCGGAAACGGACAATAATTAGGGCTCAAAACACCCCGCAAATCAAGGAATTTAAAGAATGAAATTCGTGGAAGAAATCGGAAAAATCACGAAAGAACTTACCCGATTTAGAATCCAACAAACGCTCAAGATTCAGCAAATATTAACCTCCAAGTTGTTGGTAATGATCAAGGTGATTTATGGAGGTTTTGGGTTCATCATCCATGTAGGATTCGGAATTTAAAGAGAGGGTTTATCGGATTTAGGAGTCCACAAACGAGCATGGATCGACAAATTATTATCCTCCAAGTAGTTGGGATGGACAATGGTTATATGGAGGTTTTTGAGAGATGTTTTAACGGAGAATATCGTTTTTGGGGTTTTTAGAAATAAAGGGGAGAAGAGGGTTGGCCAGCTATATAAGCTGCCAGCGCCCAGGGGCCAGGGCGGCCCAGGCGCACCAGGGCACAGGCGGCCAGGGAGCATGGGGCGCATGGGCACAGACGGCCAGGGCGCATGGGCGCAGGGCCCAGGCGCATGGTGCTGCCCACACCAGCAACCAGAAACCAATCCTTAGGCAAATTTTCACGAGATGGGTCCCCGAGAACGCATCCGGGGTCCCGTGAACGCATCCGGGGTCCCGCGAATGCATCCGGGGTCCCGCGAACACAAACGACCTAAGTTATTCGACTAGAAACGGCATTCCGGATCCAATGGAATCAACAAAAATCTCATAGGATGTCAATTTAATGAAAAGTGGGCCCCACGCCCAAAATCAACCTTTAGCCAACTATTCCCAAAATGGAACCCAATGGCCAAAATCAAGTCCGGAGGCCTAGGGACCCAAACCAATAGTCTCTCTAGCCTAAACTCGATATTCCAGAGCTAAAAGCACTGACGGAATTTCCATCCGAGACCGTCCTCTCCGAATGTTGATCAAAGTCAACCAAACAAGCCCAACTGGCCTGAAAACACAGAACGAGAGAGAATTCCAAGCTAAAAAACTCTCGGATCCCGATCAAAGGTCCCTCTAGACCAAAGTTCACGCTCCAGAGCTAATGGAGCTGTCGGAATTAGATTCCGAGCATGTACGCCCAGGATGTTGACTGAAGTCAACGATTTCAAAAGCTAAAAGCTCTAAAACAAGGAATGACCAAAAAGACCAAGCAAATGGTCGGGCACCAAACTCCCGGTCCTAGCAAGCCATAAAAGACATGGGGCCGCTACATGCAAGCTCTAACAGTACAAGAAAGGCAAACACGCGTAAATGACCGGAAGGGTCATTACATCATCCACTACTAAAAAGACTTTTGTCTCCGAAAGTCAGGAAAGAAGGAAAGACTAGAGATCAAAAGAACAACGGGTACAAAGCCCGCACTACTCTCTCGGACAACCCGGGTAGCCTCCTCTGCTGGACGACACCCGACAAAACAAAACCAATGAAAAGCAACCCAGCCTAACTCCTTACTAGCCAAGCTAGAACCCAAACTTAAAGTCCAAAATTCAAAGGTTCTGCCAACCCAAAATGAACCTCGAGAACCTTAACCGGAAAGCACAGACACAACACCGAAACCAGAGAAGCAAGGCGATCAACACACAGAACTCAAATCTTTGAAACAACAACCAAGTTTGCCGAAAAAGCCAACAACGAAAACTCTAACTCATGAACCCACTGATCCGCAAAACCCTTTTATTCTGAGCCAAATCCTTCTGTGCCATAATCATGAAACTTCATAAAATTCTGAACATTCGAGCCACTATCGAAACATCAACTGACACACTGGAGATCCATAGCTCATGCTTATACTCTACCACAGACGAATTCACCTTTTATACTAAAGTTATATCGAAGTCAAGCTATAGTCTACTAGCCTTTGACATCCAAAATAACAATCCAAAGCATATCGTCAAAAGTTGTAGTTACCTTCCCCGACTGACCATCAACAAATGAACGGACACTTTTGCTAACATCAAACTCTATAATTGAACCCAGCTGAACCAACCATCTGAACCCGACTGAACTTTGCACACCAAAGTTAGGAAAGGAACATGTGGATACCTTGTGTTGACGGAGAACTTCCAAACTGTAGAATGAACCCAACTGCTGCACCATGCCGAGTCTGAGTCAACAGGAAGCGAATGAACCAGGGCAACCTGCCCAACAGACCCAAAACCAAAACAAGGCCTCTGCAAGAAGTGTGGTAAGCCTACCACGAGGTCTGTAACCACCAACTAAGCTCCAAACACTTGAACACTGCATAAATTCTAAAATCACTTAATCTCAACTTATGAAGAAATCAACCACGCTGAGAATATCAAGTAAGAACTCCCCGTATGTAAGGAAAGGGTTTCTGGGGTTCAAAGTTGCCATCTAGACATGGAAATTTGCATATAACTTCAACTCAACCCTTTGGATCGAAGCAACCGCTCTACCGAATCTGAACACAACCAACTATTTTGAAGCATACATCATAACGAACTTTTAGTCAATACTGGCTGAGTCTAACCAACACTGGGACCCCACATAAACAACAACCCCGGAAGAACTAACTGAACAAGCTTTCAAATCCTGGGCAAACGAATGGCTATTATCAGTCTCTACGTTTCATCAGAGCTCAAAATAGCCTTGCTAGTCTTAACCCGCATAAGCTGACCACATAAAGCATACACCACTGCTGAAGCTCAAACTTACGTCGCTGAGTCTGTCCAACCATGGTAGAAGAACCTCGTACTAACTAGAACACTGCTGAAATCTAGAATATATCACCTTGTGCAGAGGTTAGCCAAGGACTACGTGTCCAAGGCCAATATCCGCATCCACAACTGAAGTAAAAGAAGCTAAGTTGCCCGCACCCACTGCCTTCTGGCACTAGGATGCTGCAACCAAATCGAAACTGCCACAAACCATCCGATGTAACCTGCCAAGTTATGATTCTGAACACCGACTTTCAAAACTGCCAACCAAAGCCTTTCTCGAACCTTTATGCTGCCAATGAACCCTTAAGAATCCAAGCCAAATAGGCCTGAAAATACAAGTAGCCAACACTGCAGCTGCTACTGAAAAAAAAACAATCAATGGAAAACCCACGACAATGTGTAGACGGCTGAATCGAATCACCGACACACAATCCCAAAGCAAACCTTCATCGCCACCTCAGGCAACTACGAGGACACATAATGACAAACAAAGAGTTATCTCCCTTCTTTTTCAACAAAACAAAAATGCTTCCTTAACACATACTAAACCTTACAAATCCTTTCTCGAATAAGAACCTGAAGCCATTACCTTACTACTCATAGCTACAGGTCAAATTCAATAAGGCAGGAGAAGAATGGGTCGGATGCCCAACTCACCCGAAATGCTTAACCACGAGGTTACGATCAACACTTAGTCGGAAGTGCTTAAAGTCAAGACCCAATCACGATGCCAACATCCAGATCACATCGAAAGAACTACGATCAAGATTCATTCCAACTGGAGCTAGGGATACAACAAAACACCCAACAGACCAAGAAGTGGAGGAGAATATGGGAACAACCCGCATACCTACCAATCTCCTAAACTAATCAACAAAGAGCGTCGACTCTAGACAATCTGGAGACCAAACCAATCTATGCACACTAGCATAACCAATATCTCCCAACTGAGGCAAAATCTTAACTCCGGCCCAACTACCGGTAATACATCGAACCATCACACGGATCTCTAGCCACGGTAGATAACGGCCTAGGCAATAACCATCGAGGACTGCTCAACAAGGGAAACCCAACCAAAAGTCCAGAATCACAATGAAACAGGGGTAACCCAACTAGAAACAGAATAACAAGAACTACCCACGAGCTACAACTCCGGGAAAACACCTCTCAAGGATAACTTACCCCCATCCACTACTAAAGAATAAACTACCAATAAAATAACATATCGGTACTACAATTCGGGTAGCCAAACAACTTAAACAAATAGCAGGTAGGCATATAAGTAATTACACGACAGAAGGGATAGAGTCGCAACACGAGCGGCACTAACATAAGGCGACGGTAGAAAAATCCTAACCTGCAGCAATAATATCAGGAACCTCTACCTCTGACCCACCAAGAGGAGCATCAATCTGACGTAATCTAACTCTAAACTGAGTAGTCAAAACTAAAGGCCTAACCGGCCCTCGCCGGGGACACTATCTATAAAGGTAACCAATCTCTCCACACTGATAACAACCAGGCTGTCTGGGATACACAATCCTGGGGCAATTCCTAGCAAAGTACCCATGCTCACCAAACCAAAAACAGCCTATACCATATGAAGCCCAATGGGAAAATCTCGCCTCATACTCCAATACTGACAGACAACCCTGCTGAAGAACTAGAAGCTCACTATAACTGAAGTACCACTCACAGAACCAGGTACTGGAACACTCATCGGAGGACTCAGAGTCCTAGCCACGGTGTCTTGAAGCGCTGAGGTCGCTATAACTCCAATCGGAGGTTGGGCTGACCCTACACCCCCTATTTAGTGCGGTTAAGCCTCACTCTAGAGACCTGGTGCTGATCGAAGAACTGAAGAAATAGGCACAGAAGCCTCGGCACCAACCGCTATTGCACTCGTATGAGGCATCTCAAAATGAATGAATAACCGATGTTTAAAAGTCAATAGAGCCAGGAACGCATGATGAGGAGCCAAGAAGATGAAATAATTCCTAACAATGCCCTGTAGCCTCCCACAGATAGGATACAGACGTCATCGTACCGATCCGCGAGACTCTACCTAGACACTTGCTTCTGTACTATGACACCGGTGAACCTAGAGCTCCGATACCAAGTTGTCACGACCCAATTTCTCAAGTCATGATGGCACCTACAATCCCCTAGTAGGTGAACCAATTCCTGTAGCCCAGAACGGTTAGTAATAGGCTACTACCTAACTAAAACGCACCAACAAGCAGAAATAAGCGAAAGCAAAACTCGAATATAAATACATAAAGGAAACTACACCAACCCTAAGACTTGGTATCAATAGTACAGAAGCTTCTAATAGGATACAAGTGCTAGTAGTAAAGAAATACAACATAAATTGCCTCCGAAATTACAAGGGGCAACAGTACAACAGATGAGATGTAGACAAGCCCCGACCGTCAGGCGCTCACCCCAGTCTCAAAGATCCAAAAGTTGCACGAGTCTCCAACGTGATCAACGGCGAAAGCTCAGCTAATATCTGCACAAAAAGTGCAGAAGTGTAGCATGAGCACCAAAACCACGGGTACTCAGTAGGTATCATAGGCCGACTGAGCGCATATAAGATATAAAAGCAGTAAGTAACAGATAGCAAGAAAGCAGTCACTGAGGCAATAAGCAAGGCACAAGGAGCTAGCACAGATCATCCATAACCAAGAGCTTCAAGTAACACATGCTAGCATAGAGATACAATTACACAGAATCAAAGGTGAAGGAAAGGAGAACGCACCTGGAGTCCTTGCACAACAATATAAGTAAGTAGAGAGAGAGTTGAAAAAATAGCGGTATACTGGTAACCTCAAGTGGAAGGAAAAGACGGAGAGTAGTCTAACATATCAAAATGGAATCAACGAGTATAAGGAAATCATAACACCAATCCAATCATATGATAGCATAACCAGGGAATCACCTCACAAGTACAACCCTAGGATGAAATAACTAGGCCACAATAACCGAGAGATACCACTCAGCTTCCCACAAGTATAGAACCAGAGTCTCACACTCTGCTCAGAAGGCCAAACAAAACTGCCTCAATAAGATAGGACTCCAAAGCCCTCTCAATAATCAAAAAACCCACAACCAAAGCCTCAACAGGCTAATCATCACTAATCTTTCAAGAACCGGGTGCCAAGACAAGCTCTAAGTAAAAACAGGAGTAAATATAGTCTACCTACAGCCCCAACGGCCGCCCATACAATCGAGGAACACAATCAAGTGAAAACAAACCCTCCGGCATCCCATACTACCGGAGCGTACACTGAAAACACAGCAAACAAGGGTGGAATCCAATGCATGATATGATAAGATGTGAAAGAAAACCTTTGTATGTACCTCCTCCGGTGCCAATCAGGCCCAGCAGGCAGGTTCCATGGAAGGACTCAGCATATATACCTCTACTCCACCGTATACCCTTTCCTCCGGTGAACGCAGCCCGAAGCCCCAGGCCCGGAGCGGCAAGGTCCATGGAGGTCCCCGACCCCATACTAAAACTCAGTATCAAGACATGTCATCCGGAAGTAAGTCCGGGATCAAGATAGAGACCCAGTCTAAATTATACATGCCTAGACCCCGTCCAGGACTAAAGTAGTAGAAAATGCCCCAAAAATATCCCTCCAAGGGTTTCCGGGCGTAACCGAGTCTGAAACTGTAGTAAATCAAGTCTAGTGCTCCGCCTGGCAGAGACTAGTATCAGTAATAAAATCAAGTCTGGTGCTCTGCCCCACAGAGACTACTATCAGTAATAAAATCAAGTTTGGTGCTCTGCCCCACAGAGACTAGTATCAGTAATAAAATCAAGTTTGGTGCTCTGCCCCGCAGAGACTAGTACCAGTAATAAAATCAGTGCGAAATCATCCAAAAATCCCCTTTTCTATCAACAACAGTACCAAAAATGGGCCCCCAGGGCCATGCAAATTTAGAAAAACTGTCAGCAGTGGATCACAGCCAAAACTATAGTAAAACATGTAGGGGAAAACCTTTTTCATGGATGATATGCTCGCACACAAATATAAAAGTAGCCCAATGGCTCACAACAATTCCTATCAGCCCTGCACAGGCCCAATAGTTACTCAGCAGACATAACCAGCCTAAAAGGATAATCTATATGTCCGAGACTCACGGACATTCCCAAATAGCCCACCATCTATGTTCCAGAGTCAATACAAGGCCACACAGGACCACAAAGGTAATATACATTACTACGCGAATACTACAAACAACGTATGAAATAGACGGACGAAAGGCGGACAAGGTCTGGGGTACCAACCTATAACAACCCATCCAAGGATGCTAATTAATGCAGTTATAGCCTATATATGCAGAGCCTAGATAGGGGAAATCATAACCTACCTGTCGTCCGACGAATAGCTGCGGGGATGGCATCGTCTAGGCCGGAACTGCTCTGGGAAGCTCCAAATTGCAAAACCACTATCAATACAACAATCTACAGATTAAAACAAGACTAACGATACCCATAATGCCAAAAATATAACCGGGTTGAAATCCGGGTCACAAACGGGCCCGTGGGCCCCGTAACCCAAAACCGGAAATGAAAAACACACCTGTGTTCCTTACCATCTCGGGAGCACATGCTGAACAATTGAACGGAAACGGACAACAATTAGGGCTCAAAACACCCATCAAATCAAGGAATTTAAAGAATGAAATTCGTGGAAGAAATCGAAAAAATCACGAAAGAACTTACCCGATTTAGAATCCAACAAATGCTCAAGATTCAGCAAATATTAACCTCCAAGCTGTTGGTAATGATCAAGGTGATTTATGGAGGTTTTGGGTTCATCATCCATGGAGGATTTGGAATTTAAAGAGAGGGTTTATCGAATTTAGGAGTCCACAAACGAGCATGGATCGACAAAATATTATCCTCCAAGTAGTTGGTATGAACAATGGTTATATGGAGGTTTTTGAGAGATGTTTTAATGGAGAATATCATTTTTGGGGTTTTTAGAAATAAAGGGGAGAAGAGGGCTGGCCAGCTATATAAGCTGCCAGCGCCCAGGGGCCAGGGCGGCCCAGGCGCACCAGGCCACAGGCAGCCAGGGCGCATGGGGCTCATGGGCACAGAGGCCAGGTGCACCAGGGCACAAGAGGCTAGGGCGCATGGGGTGCATGGTCACAGGCGGCCAGGGCGCATGGGGCACATGGGCGCAGGGGCCAGGCGCATGGTGCTGCCCACACCAACAACCAGCAACCAATCCTTAGGCAAATTTTCACGAGATGGGTCCCCGGGAACGCATCTGGGGTCCTGCGAACACAAACGACCTAAGCTATTCAACTAGAAACGGCGTTCCGGAAACAATGGAATCAACAAAAATCTCATAGGATGTCATTTAACGAAAAGTGGGCCCCACGCCCAAAATCAACCTTTAGCCAACTATTCCCAAAATGGAACCCAATGGCCAAAATCAAGTCCGGAGGCCTAGGGACACAAACCTATAGTCTCTCTAGCCTAAACTCGATATTCTGGAGCTAAAAGCACAAACTGAATTTTCATCCGAGACCGTCCTCTCCGAATGTTGATCAAAGTCAACCAAACAAGCCCAACTGGCTTGAAAACACAGAACGAGAGAGAATTCCAAGCTAAAAAACTCCCGGATCCCGACCAAAGGTCCTTCTAGACCAAAGTTCATGATTCGGAGCTAATGGAACTGTCGGAATTCGATTACGAGCACGTATGTAATGACCCTTGCTGTCATTTCCACATACACGTTTTCCTTGTGCCGTTAGAGCTTGTTGTAGCGGACCCAAGTCATTTAAGGCTTATCGGGACCGGTATTTCGGTACCGGGTCCATTTGTTTGGCCGCATGATAAGTTTTGAAGCCAAGCAAGTCGGCAAAATTAATCGTAAGATCATTAACAAATTTCTTGAACTTTGGGTAAAATGTATCGGGGCTTTTCTACTAATATATAAAGAGTTAGAAGTCCCCCAAAATACCAAATCGAAGGTCTACGAGTCTAGTTTCCAACGCACAAAACCTCACATCCAACTGATCTCGGAGTAAAAATTTATGACTATTTTACCGCGGACTGTCTGGCAGAAAACGGGTTGCAAACCGGGTCGCGAACCGGGTCGGGTTAAACTCGATTTAAGCCTCAACTTCACGTTTTAAAACGCCATTTTAGTTCCGAAACAGTGATAAAACATAAGGGAGGATCCCGAGAGAATTCTTGAGTATCAAAATCGTGCGTTGGTGATTTACGAACCTAAGCTTAAGAATTTTATTAGCATCGCGCGTGTAATTGAAAATATTTTATTTAAAAGTTGAATTTGGTAAAAATTATATTATTATTACCTTTTCAAAATATTTTAAAGGTTTATGAAAAATATTTTTGTTACGATATAAGTGTATATGTATTTATTTTATAAGGTTTTTATACATTGTAATATTTTTACGGAGATAGTAAATTTAGTTATGTTGAAATTTATTATTATAATATAGTAGGTTTTATTCGAAATAATTTTCTAATGATTATGGTATATTCAAAAATTATATTTATTATACCATGAACTTACGCAATACCCGAGTATATACTTAACGGGATGAAATTGGTTGCCACCTCCACTTCCACGTGGAAGTGGAGTAGAGAGTACAACAATCTCTCAATAATAAGGGGCTGCCACATGTCAATTTGGACATTTTAATTAAGGTGTAGTAAGAATTTTGGTCAATGCTTAGCAGAATATGTTTGTAATTGCAGTTATCCATTTGCTCATCAATTGGCAACCAACTTTTCTACAAGTTCTTCTACTAACATTGCACAAGATAAGTTTTTGTACTTCCACATTAACGAAACAAAGGATTTTGATGCAATATTTGATAATCAATTATCTACGTCAAGTTATTCAAGCCCGAGTTCGAGTTTAATTTCATGTTGGGGATTTTTCGGAGAGGTTCAAGCTTGTCATCGGATGACAGGTAGGTTACGGTTTATTTTCCCTAGACTCCGCATATATAGAATAAAATTGTATTAATGGGCATCCTTGGGTTGGTTTATTAGGTTGGTACCACAGACCTCGACCGCTTTATTCATGTCCGCCTACTTTTGTTCCTCCGTTTCTTGTAGTGTTTGCCGATATATTTTATTTACCCTTGCGGTCCTGTGAGGCCTTGTTGACTCTGGAACATAGAAGGTGGGATTTTGGGAATGTCCGCGAGTCCCGGGCATAGAATTATCCTTCTAGGCTGGTTATGCTTGCTGAGTAGCTGTGGGCCTGTGCAGGGTCGATAGGTGTATTGTGAGCTACTGGGCAGCTATTGTGTGTGATCATACCATTTCCATGCATATAAAGAGGTTTTATCCATGTTTTACTATGGTTTTCGCTTCGGGCCTACTGGCACTATTTTTTAAACCTTGCATGGCCCCGGAGGCCCCTTTTTAATGGAAATAATTTGGAAATGGTTTGATTGGACTTGTGAGTATTCTTGGTAAAAGAAAGTAAATTATGTTTTAAGTCATCAGTTTTACGATTAACGCTAGACTCGGTAGGGCCGGAGTGCTAGTTGAGTTTTTTTATTACTTGAGATGATTTTTAGCCTCGGTCGGACCGAGCACCTGAGATGACTTTCTACTGTTTAGACCCGGTTATGCCCGAGCACCCTTGGAGGGGTTTTTGAGATATTTTCCTACTACTTTAATCCTGGACAGGTTCTGGGCATGCAAATTCGAGACTGGATCTCTATCTTGATACCGGACTAGCTTCCGGATGACATGTTTTGATACTGAGTTTTAGTATGGGGTCTGGGACCTCCATGGACCTTGCCTTCCGGGCCAGGGGCTGCGGGCTTCGTGTGCCGGAGGAGGGGTATACGGTGGAGTAGAGGTATACGGGCAGTGTCCTTCCATGGAACCTACATGCTGGACCGGATCGGCGCCGGAGGAGGTACATACAGAGATACCATTTCACTTGAGATCTTCATGCATCATATCATTCATTGTTTGAGGCTCCACCCTTGTTTGTTGTTTGTTGATTGTACGCTCTGGTAGTATGGGATGTCGGAGGGTTTGTTAGCACTTGTTTGTGTTCCTCGGTTGTATGGGCGGCCGGGGGACTGTAGGTAGACTTTTGCTATTTACTTACAGAATTGTTCTCTATTATAGATAAGTATAAGATTGGTATGATTAGTCGAGTTTGATTCATGTCTCTGAGTATGCCTATCATTACTCTTTCTCCCTTTTTCTACACTTGAAGTTACCGGTATACCGTCTATTTCGTAAACTGATTTTGTAAACATTGTTGTTGCAAGGACCCCAGGTGCGTTGATTCTTACTTTCACCTGTGCCTATGGTGTGTATATTCTTCTTACTAGCCTCACATGTGGTTCTGTTGATTTCCCTCTGGGCTAGTTCCTGTGTACCTTTCGTTGATTTCTGTGACTGCTTTCTTCTATTGTGTCTATTACTACGCTTTTATCTTATATATGCCCAGTCGGCCTATGATACCTACTGGGTACCTTATGCTTTGCATTTGGTGCTCACCCCTACCCCCTGCATCTTTGGGTGCAGATCCTAGCGTGGGCCATCGCCGTTAGATCGATGTGATTCATGCTTGGAGATCTGTTGGGGACTACTTCAGACTGAGGGTGAGCTCTTGGCGATCGAAGCTTAGCTTTAGTTTATCTTTTGCTTCATGTACTCTATTACTATTCAGAGACATCTGTATATATAGTTTTGGTTTATTTGCACTCCATGTATGTAGTTTGGCTCTATACTATGATACCAGGTCTTGGGGTTTGGTTTAGTTTCCGCATATGTATATATTTACATTCCTTTTATCTGTTCTCTTCGTCTTGTTCCCTTATTTGTTAGATAGTAGCCCATTACTAGTTGTTCTGGGCTACGGGGATTAGTTCACCTACCGGGGGTTGTAGGTGCCATCATGACCAAGAAATTGGGTCGTGACAATGTACACCCAGGATGTTGACTGAAGTCAATGATTTCAAAAGCTAAAAGCTCTAAAACAAGGAATGGCCAAAAAGACCAAGCAAATGATCGGGCACCGAACTACTGGTCCCAGCAATCCATAAACGACTTGGGGCCGCTACATGCAAGCTCTAACGA
The DNA here is from genome assembly GCA_003996215.1 of Jaltomata sinuosa. NCBI lineage: Eukaryota > Viridiplantae > Streptophyta > Magnoliopsida > Solanales > Solanaceae > Jaltomata > Jaltomata sinuosa. The sequence goes on along the minus strand of QJPP01007322.1, from coordinate 183,766 downwards.
TACAAGAAAGGCAAACAAGCGTAAATGACGGGACGGGTCATTACACTATCATTACTCTTTCCCTCTTCTTACACTTGAGGTTACCGGTATACCGTCTATTTCATAAACTTGTTATGTATACACTGTTATTGCGAGGACCCCAGGTGCGTGGTTCTTACTTTAACCTGTGCCTATGGTGTATATATTCTACTTGCTGGCCTCACACGGGGTTCTGTTGACTTCCCTCTAGGCTAGTTCCTGTGTACTTTTTGTTGATTTTTGTGACTACTTGCTTCTATTCTGTCTGTTACTACGCTTTTATCTTATATGTGCCCAGTCGGCCTATGATACCTACTGGGTACCTTATGCTTCGCATTTGGTGCTCACCCTACCCCCTGCATCTTTTGGTGCAGATCCTAGCATGGGCCATCGCCGTTAGATCACTGTGATTCGTTCTTGGAGATCTGTTGGGGACTACTTCAGACTGAGGGTGAGCTCTTGGCGATCGTAGCTTAGCCTTAGTTTATCTTTTGCTTTATGTACTCTATTACCATTCAGAGACGTCTGTATACGTTGTTTTGGATCGTTTGTATTCCTTATATGTAGTTCTGGATCTATACTATGATACCAGGTCTTGGGGTTTGGTTTAGTTTCCACATATGTATATATATATTCCCATTATCTATTCTCTTCATCTTGTTCCCTTACTTTCGCTTATTAAATTGTTCTTCCGCTTATTTGTTAGATAGTAGCCCATTACTAATTGTCCTGGGCTACGGGGATTGGTTCATCTACCGGGGGTTGTAGGTGCCATCATGACCGAGAAATCGGGTCGTGACATGTGTGTATGTAAGTTCTGTTATGATTAGGAGCTAGAGGTGAGGCATATCCCCTAATGATATGTTCATCACCACTACAAGTTCCTCTATTCTATCTTCCTTAAAGATCTTAACTTCTGCCAGTTTTGTATGCTCCATATAGACTGTGAAGTAATTATGATTTGTTTTAAATAAGATGTTATCTTAGATGTTGATAAATTATGTATGAATTGTGAACTGGTAGGACTTAGTTATTGCTTTAGGGCATGATGTTAAGTCTAATTTGTTCTGCCTATGTTACATATGTGCACTATTTACCATGATAACAACCCCCTTAGATATCCCTCCCCTATGTTCTCATGTGATTTTCAACTAGATATACTAGTAATTGGTGTCTAAAAATTTGCCTGGCCTTCTTGTTTTCTTCTAATTTACCTCCATTTAGTGATATATGATATTGAAATAAGTCTTCCCTATTGAATGAACTGTGCTACTCTTATGATTACAAGAGTCCTTTATGTGATTCAAATATGCATTTTAGCATGTTAAACTCCCTAGCCTAGACATTGAATATGGTCAAGTGTATTGAGTCTGATCTGTGCCTCTATGATACCATGCCACGCTCTTCCTTTCAAACTTGTGTATATATGACTTATTTGAATCAACCCCTTATTCCTTTTGATTTCTTGAAAAGGGAATAGCCTTCATGAGTCTTTTTTAGTCTTGTAAGTGTGATAGTACAGGCCTAAGGTGATAAAATTTGAGATTTTGTTGTCTAAATATCCTATTTCACATGTTTTAACTTTGTATGAATTCCCGTGTGTATTGGTAAATTGGTCGTTAGGAAATATTTCTTTAAGTATGAAATTTATATATTGCTTAATTACTCTTGCTTAATTTATTTAAGATATGTGCTAATCCTTATTTTATTTCCTTTCTATGCATAAAATCTGGTGGAGTCCAATTGGAGTCCCAAAATTCCTACCTGCATCTTCTAGTTGGGCCTAGCCCAATACCGTCCATTGGTCCAGCTCGATTAAGCCCCAAAAGGGCTGAGTTATTGAAAAGAAGTAGCAACAGCCAAAGGAAAATGGGCCAAGCCCAAGTGCACATCAGCGGAAATAGCCCAAATGGACTAAATGAAGAAAATGGGCCAAAGCCCAAAATACCAAGTAGCAGCAGTAGCCCAAAAAAGGCATAAAAGTGAAAGATAAATGGACCAAGTCCAAAGAACGGCGGTGGGCCTAAAGAGGACCCACACACTAGAAATTAGGACATGATTAGTTAGTAAATTAATTATGTCTTAAATTCTTAATTTTTAATTAGTTTTAATTGTATAACTTGGACTGACTTTGTAAACTTAGTTGATTTATTCCTAAAACAACGTCAAAGTTTTTGTTTAAATATCTTTAATATTAATTACTGTTTTTTACTTAGACTGTTCTTAAAAGATTTTTGTCAAGTATCAACTCTTTTTCCTTCATGTGCAAAAATAACTCTTTCATATATATTATCTCCTTTTAAAATCAACTCTTTATAAAAACAAGATTTTTTTTTCCATACAAATCAACCCCCATTTTCAAAAGTTAGTCAACAAGTTAGTTTTTCAAACAAGCCTGGGCAACCGCTAGTTAGCGGATACTCTTGGTGCCTTAACACCCTTCCAAGAGTATTAACTTGAACCCTTACCCTTAATCTCTTAATTTTTAAAGTCTTTATCTGTTTTGGATTTAAAAAATTCTTATAAGTTTTTTCTTGGTTTTTACTTTATAAAAACTAAGTGGCGACTCTTGCTTTAAATTGAAGACGTTTCGGAAACTTTAATTAGATTTTCGAAATGAACTTTTCAAACAACAAAGCCATGTTTTTCCGTCCTTGCCCAAAATGGATGAAAACAGAAATGGCGACTCCGCTGGGGATAATTCAACTAGGTTCTAACCTTATTGTTTGAAACTAACTTGTTTGACTAACTATTCGGAAATTGTAATAAATTTAACTTTATTGCTTTCCTTAAATTGTTTACTTTTTCCGTGATTATAAATTGTTCAAGGAATTTTCTGCCTCTCTTGGTAAAGCATTAGAATGCATTAGGGGTAAAAAGGTGATTACGCAAATCTTTGTGGTCGTTGTTGATAAAACACATAATTTTTGAAACAGACGAGTGAAGTTGTTGACCCGCGGTCGGTTAACGGTCACTTGTTGTTTCAAGCTTGGGTTGTCCGCCCGGGTTCCAGGTCAATTTTGAAGCCTATTCTAGAAACTCAGGATAGAACGAAACCAAATCTCGAAAATAGGCATTATCCTAGGATGTCTTAATATCCAAGTGATGTTAAGTCTATTAGTAAACAACCAAAACATGTCAATGGGTTTCTGACCCAACGACATAGAATCCAACTACGTGTTGTTTGAAAGACGTATGTGTTGTAACCGGACTATTGTCCTGGGATGGGGCCTAACAGGTTATTCTATTTTGTAGGATGTCAAAATTCCTCAAGTTTGACATGGTAAAAGAGGCTCCTCTCCTCCTCCGAATGTGGTGGATAAATCTGGGTCCTAACCATCATAGGACAGTCCATCAGTATATGGGACATTTGTCGTCTTTATTAGATATGGAGGCCTGGCTAGAATTGATCGAGGTTTTAACGGGGTATTGGGATAACAAGAAAATGGTGTTCCAATTTAGAACGATGGAAATGACCCCAACGATAGAAGAACTCAGGGATTTCCTAGAGACTGTGGGTACAACCAATGAAAGGAGATTAAGGCCTCAACAAGGCATCTTAATACCGAATAAACCCACCCCGACTTAGATTGCAAAGTATCTCCACTTGCAGGAGAATCAATGCCCGTGGATAAGGGTTCTAAGTATCTCCTTTCAAGAACTCTACAACCATTTTGCCATTAGGGAAGGGTTCTCTCAGTACCAAGGCGAATTCTACACGTTTCAAGAGTCGGACAAGACTCGAGCCTTGGCATTCGCTATTGCTCTTTTAGGAATCATGGTATTCCCTCTAAATGAACAACTCCGCATCAACACCCGAATAATAATGGTGGCCCATACCATTTTCCATGGCCTGACAGAGGGAACCACCGTCAGTTATTTTCCTCTAGTACCTGTCATTTTATCTGATATTTATAGAGCTTTTGGGAAATGCAAGAACGGTCATTGTCCTACAATATTGGATTCTCAAGCATCTGGCAGAAGATAACGGAAGCCAGGAAATTCCCAACCCAGATGGAATCGATAACTTTGTAGTGTTGGCAGAAGTGCTTAGGGATAGAGGCACCAAAAATAGGAACAAGATAGGATGGGCCCAAGGTTTTTGTGAGCTTGGAGAAGATAATATGCATATGATGTTCGATGATTTTCACTCGAAGGAAGTAATTGTGAAATTTCATGATATAGCTTTCTTCCCTCTCCCGGGAATTCGCGGAATCTGACCTTATGCTCCGCAAAGGGTTCTTAGACAATTTGGAAATGTTCAAATCGAGCCAGCGACCGTTCACATGGGTTGCTATGTCATCGACTATAAGGAATATAAAAATGTCCCGAAAGCTTCGAGGATCCGGCACAACTGGAAGACACTTGAGAAAATGGGTCTAGAGACTTTGCCCCAGATAGGTTAGATCCTGGGTATGTGGACGGCTATAAGAACTGGTTGAAGGCAGACGTTGTAGAAGTATCTATATCAGAACCACGGGTTGACTACAGACACAATATCCATCTCCAATTACTGAATCTCCAAGAGGAAATGGCTAGAAGAGAGAAAGAATTTCTTATGAAAAAGGAAGAAGATCGACATACTATAGCAGAGTTGACTTAGGAACTCGAAGATATGAGAATGGGAATAGCCCAGCTTGATTAAAAAATGACCAGAAAAGCCTTAAAAGCAGGGGCATTACCTATGCATAAACAAGTGGTGAAACTCCAGAGCGATATATGGTTGAGCCAATTCGAGCTTAGGAGCATTGCTGAAGCATCCAAGAGGAGCAGGACCGAGGAAGGACCTTCCACGCCATATCTTTAGTATCTTCGCCCCTGCGTGGGTTTTATTTCCATGTATATCTTTACTTTACCTAAATTCGCCCTTGCGTGGGCGTGACTTTTGTGCAAATATCCTTTCGCCTAAAATGTATCCCCCTTTCGTCTAGCATTTGTATCCCTTTAAAAAAGGGAAGGTTTCCTTATATATATATGCTATTTTAGGGGGCAATAGAATGGTTCAGATACGTCACATACTTCTTTCAAACTCGCTAGGCCTAACCTTGGCATAAAAAGTTCACCCAGTTAGGACGCGATATTAGCATGATATTATTGTGATATAAACTATTTTATGTGCTATATGTGTTGCTTGAATCAAGGAAAAATTGGCCCACTCCATGCCAAAATTTTCTAGAACACCGTAGGCAAAAAAAATATAAGCCCACTATGTAATGTCCGACCAAAATACTCCAAGTCTTCCAAGTTTCTCCGAAAATCCTAAAGCCTTCTAAAAACTTCCTAAAAAATCTCTGTTCTTTCAGGAAAGGTTGAAATGGAGGTTGTTACTATGCGAGAGAGAATGCTAAGGATATGAGAGGAAATGGAGGAGGTTAATAGAAAACATGAGAGAGTCGATCAACTTATGGAAATTACCTTAGCTCGGTCCAAGGAGGTGGAAGAGCAAACTGCCAAGGCTAAAGAAAGGATTGCTTCGATTGACCAAATACTGGGAAAAACCGAGACTAAGACCGAACCAGACTTTGACCTAGAACTCAAATAATTACTCCTAAAATTTGAGTAAGTCACTGGAGGATTGGAACAAGTCAAAAAAGGGAAGGAAAGAGTAACTGAAGAACCCGAAGACAATGAGCAAGTGCACATAGAGACCACTACTGAAGGGTCCCAAATCTTTGACACGAGAGTCCGCCACTGGATCAAGGTCAAGGGTGATGCAATTTGGACTTACAGATTCAGGCCAGGAGGGAAGCCCATCACCCTCAAAGTTCACTTCCGTGAATATACCAAAAATCCAAAGGTGATTCTCTGTTCAGAAATTTACAAGACCCTGAAAGCTATAGGGGTCCTGCATCCTGACCAATCTGAGGGATTCAGATGTCCCCCTCACAATGAGCACAAAGGATGCGCCTATCATCCACGTCACAGAGGACACACTATCGATGAATGCAATGCCCTAAGAGCCCATATTTACCACATGATCACTAACGGCTAGATAAGCCATCTATGGGACCCCCAAACCATCCTTGCTTATGACCAAGTTGGCTATGGCATGCCCATCACTGAGGAAATGACAATTCATCACTATGATTTCACTGTCTTCCAGGACACTTACTATGAAATCTATACTAAGCTGGTCCAAACCAGGATCCTGGAGCCCGTGGAAAAGAGACCAGGGAAGATGCCCAGGGCTTGGCGTCAGGGGAAAGATGTGGGAGTTGGGTAGTATATGCTTCTGATTTACTTCCTGGTTATAATTGTATTATTGGCATGTTTAATTTTTTAATATTGGGTTTTCAAGCATTAGTTCATTTACTTGTTTTTCTTCCTTCCCTTTTTCTTGAGGTTACCAGTATACTTCCTATCTTCTTAAACTCTCCTTATATATATATATATATATATATATATATATATATATATTATTATCGCAAGGATCCCAGGTGCGTTCTTCTTCTTTCACCTGTGCTTTGTGATGAAAATTTTTAGTAGCTAGTTGTGCATGATTACTTTCTCCTTGTATTCCTTCTGTGCTAGCTTCCGTGTACTTATTCATTGTTTCTATGACTATTTCCTTGATTTCTGCTGTACTATTGCTCTTATATCTTATATGCACAGTCGCTCTATGATGCCTACTGGGTACTCGTTGCTTTGCAATTGGTGTTCATACTACACTCTGCATCTTCTTGGTGCAGATCCTAGTGTGGGCCATTGCCGCTGATTCATGGAGACTTATGCGGGCTGACTTTTAGACTACCCCAGGCTGAGGGTGAGCTCTTGACGACCAGGGCTTAACTTTTAGCTCATCTTTTGTATCTTGTACTCTTTTGTTATTTAGAGAGAGATTTATATATTCTTATGGATCTTTTGTACTCTGTATATCTAGTACTGACTCTTATACTATGATACCAAGTTGTGGGTTTGGTTTAGATTCTGTTTATATATATTCCTGTTGCTTATTTCTTCATTTATTTCCTTTGCTTCTGCTATTTATGTTACTCTTCTACATGCTAGTTAGATAGTATCCTATTACTAAATGTACCAGGTTATGGGGATTAATTTGCCTACTGGGGTTGTAGGTGCCATCATGAATGAGAAATTGGGTCGTGACAGCTGTGTATCAGAGCCTAGGTTCACCAGTGTCATTAGTAAAGGAGCCAATATCTAGTAGAGTCTTGCGAATCAGGGAGGAAACATCTTAACTCAATCTTTGGGTGGCTATAGTAGCATCTTAGAAAATATGACTCTTTTCTTGCTTCTATATAATGCGTCCTATCCTAGATGGTTTCTTGGAATCTCACTTGCTCTACTCACTCTTCCACATATGGCTTCTAGGAGGTCGTCTGCATTAAGCGAGGGTGAGCATTTGAACCCAACACACTTGACTCTAGCTAGGGGCTGGGGAGGTCATAGGCGTAGAGGCTGAAGACTTGCCCTAGCAGAGGCACCTGCTAGAGCCACTAGGGTCAAGTATGAGCCCGAGATTGTCCAAGAGCAGTAGCACATGGAATGAGGGACAACCTAGGTACCACCAGGGCCATCACCAACTTTTGTACCAACTTCAACCCCAACCCCATTGTTAGATATTTAGGGTTTACTTCTTCAGTTGTTGGGTTTTATTGAGGGTCAACCTTCAGATAAGGCTCAGACATACACTAAGGGGCAGACCTAGGTTTTCAGACATCAGTAGTGAAACCTGCTACTATAGCTCCCCATGCTGAGGTTATTCTAGTACCATCTGTTGCACAACCTCTTGCTCCTCGCCCAGTGATGACAGAGATGGAGTAGAAGGATTTAGGTAGATTTCTGAGATTGGCACCACCGAGGTTCGCTGGTACTCCTGTTAAGGATCTGCATGACTACATTACTACTCGTGAGGAGATGTTTCATCACTTGGGGTTCTGGGAGACTCACGAAGTTGGATATACTACTTATCAGCTAGAGGGCCCAACTAAGTTATGGTGGAGGGCCCAGGTAGCTTGCCGACCATCTTCATCTACTATGTTATCTTAGTCAGAGTATTAGGAGGACTTTATGTCCATGTTATTTCCATAAAGTTATCGTGAGCATTGCAGAGAGCACTTCACTAGGCATATACAGGTATCTATGACCGTGTCTGAGTATGAGACTCGCTTTTTCTAGTTTGCTCTATTTGGGGCTACGATCATACCTACAGAGCTCGACAGAGTTCATAGATTTATTTGGGGGTTGCAGACAGATCTTAGACAACCAACTGAGATATTAGTTGCTGGTGGTCGAGCATTTCAAGCTATCACAGATTATGTCCATACCATGGAAAATTTGCAACATTATGATCCCAGGGCTAGGGATACGAGGCCCCATTACCAGGTCACCTATAGTGGTTCCTATTATTGTGGTAGAGGTTCATGCCAGTGGGTCTGAGGGTATCAGGCACAACAGCACGAGGGTCAGTCTAGTCGACTGGTTCAGGCTTCAGGTTGTTCTTAGTTTGAGAAGGGTCAGAGTAGCCAGCAGGGCTACAGTGGTCAGACTCTGAGGGGTACAATTTTTAGGGTATCACTCCGTAGTGACCACACCAGTGCATCTAGTTCATCCAGGTAGAGTAGGTTGTCAGGGCCTTGTTATGAGTGTGGGGTCATCGGACACTATTCTAGAGATTTCCACCAATGAGGTATAGTTCAGCCAGCCGCTTAGCCAACTCATCTTATATGAGTAGTGCAACCAATCGCTAGAGGAGGTGGTGGTCAGGGTAGAGGTGGTGCCCAGTGTGACAGGATAGGTTGTAAGGATAGCGGTCGATCAGGTTATGGTCGACGTAATTTTTATACGTTCCCTGGAAGACCGGAGGTAGAAGAACGGATGCCATGATCATAGGTACAATTTTTGTATGCCTTCAATTAACTTTGTCTTTATGTTATCCTCGATCTACTTGCTCATATGTTTCTGCCTACTTTATGCCTTGTTTGGGGTTGTCTAGTGAGCCACTATCTGTACTTGTATCTGTTTTGACCCTAGTAGAAGATTCTTTAGTAGTGGATCAAATTATGAGATCCTGTATAGTTTCTGTTGGTTATTTGGATACTTGGGGTGATTTGATAATTCCTGATATGTTAGATTTTGATGTGATTCTGGGCATTGACTGGTTATCCTCTCACCGTGCAGTTTTTGATTGCTATGCCAAGACCATTATTATAGTCGTGCCTAACATATCCCCGGTTGTGTGGCAGGGTTCTGCTAGTCGTGCACCATCTGGGATCATTTCTTGTCTTAGAGCTAGGAAGTTGATTTCTCATAGGTGTTTAGCTTATCTAGCATATGTCCGAGATGCTAGTGTCGACACTTTATCCCTTGAGTTGGTTCTCGTGGTTAGATATTTCCTAGATGTGTTTCCCACCCACCTGCCAAGCCTTCCAATTGAGAGAGATATTGACTTTTCTATTGAGTTAGAACCAGGTACCAGGACCATTTTTATTACTCCTTTTCGTATAGCTCCAGCAGAGTTGAGGGAGCTTAAGGAGAAGATCCAGAATTTGTTAGATAATGGTTTTATTAGGCCGAGTGTGTCACCTTGGGGTGCTCCAGTTCTATTTGTGAAGAAGAAAGATGGGTCGATACGGATGTGTATTGATTATAGGCAGCTGAATAAGGTAACTATGAAGAATAGGTATCCGATGCCATGCATAGATGACTTGTTTGATAACCTTCAGGGTTCAATCGTGTTTTCAAAGATAGATTTGACGGTAGGCTACCATAAGTTGAGGATTAGGGTGCAGGACATCCCTAATATAATATTTAGGACACGTTATAGCCATATGAGTTCCCGGTGATGTCTTTTGGGTTGTCTAATACCCCTACAACATTTATGGACTTGATTCACAAGGTTCTCAAACCGTATTTGTATCCGTTCATGATAGTCTTCATAGATGACAACTTGATATACTCGCGAAGTAGAGAGGATCATACGAAGCACTTAAGGATTATACTTCAGACTTTGAGAGATCATCAACTTTATTCCATGTTCTCAAAGTGCGAGTTTTGGCTTGAGTCAGTTGCATTCATAGGACACGTAATGTCTAAAGATGGGATTAGAGTGGACCCATAAAGATATGAGCAGTTCATGATTGGCCAAGACCTACTACTCCTACCGAGGTTCGCAGCTTTATTTGGTTAGCAGTGTCTACTATAATTATATTAAGATCGTAAAAATAGAGTAATATAGCTAGACCAAATTCATTAAATGGAGTCCGGTAATAACATTATAAAACTGAACCCATATGGCAGAAAGCAGAAGCAGCGGTCTGTACTATAGGAGGTTCATCGAGGGGTTTTCTTCCTTGGCAGCACCTTTGACTAGGCTGACTAAGAAGGATGTCCCATATCAGTAGTCGGATCAGTACGAGGATAACTTTTAGAGGCTTAAGGCCTTGCTGACTTCAACTTCAATGTTGACTTTGCCAGTTGAGGGTCAGACTTTCTCGATATATTGTGATGCTTCAGGGGTTGGTCTTGGTTGGATGTTGATGAAGAATGGTCAAGTAATAACTTATGCATTGAGACAATTGAAGGTTCACGAATGCAACTACCCCACTCATGACTTGGAGTTGGCAGCGATAGTCTTCGCACTTAAGATTTGGAGGCACTAATTAGATGGGGTTCATTATGAGATCTTCACCGATCATCATAGCCTTCAGTACATCATGAGTCAGCGAGAGCTGAACTCCAGGCAGAGGAGATGGATCAAGCTACTGAAGGACTATGACTTACTATTATGTATCATCCAAGAAAGGCAATTGTGGTAGCATATGCCTTGAGTCAGAAGATGGAGAGCATGGGCAGCCTAGCTTCACTTTCAGTTTTAGAGGGTCGTTGGACTTTGACATCCAGTCCCTGGCCAACTGTTTGGTTATACTTTACTTGTTTGACCGTAGTAGAGTCCTTGACAGTATAGAGGTTTGTTCTACCTTGGTTGATCAGATTCAGAGCAGTCAGTTTTAAGATTAGCGGTTGTCTGACCTTCGTGATCAGGTTGTTTGGGGTGTGGCCAGCTGGGCTACTTTAGGTTCTGATGTTGTTCTGAGGTTTGATGGTCATCTGTATTCCAAGAGTTGGGGATTTGATTCAGTTTATTCGCTGGGAGGCACATTATTCTAAATAGTCCATCCATCCTGGCATAGCCAAGATGTTCAGGGATTTGAGACAACTTTACTGGTGGAGTAGTATGAAGAGGGACATAGCAGAGTTTGTATCTCGTTGCTTGAATTATTAGTTGGTTAAGTTCAAGCACATAAGACCTAGTGGATTGAAGCATCAACTTTCCATTCTCGAGTGGAAGTGAGAAGTGATTACTATAGATATTATTGTTGGATTGCCACATACTTCTCGAGGGTTTGACTCTGTTTGGGTGATTGTTGATAGGCTGACTAAGTTAGCACACTTTTTGCCGGTCTAGACTACCTACAGCGTAGAGAGGTTGGCTCAGATTTGCCTTATTGAGATTATTCATTTGCATGGGGTCCCAGCTTCTATCATTTTAGACTGTGACACTAAGTTCACATCTAACTATTAGGGGTTATTCAGTGATACTTGGGTACAAAGGTTTATCTTAGTACCGCATTCCACCCTTAGAAAGATGGCTAGTCCAAGAGGAATATTCAGGTCTTGGAGGATATGCTACGGGCCTGTGTTATTGACATTGAAGGTTCTTTGGATCAGTTTGTGGCTTTGGCTGAGTTTTCTTATAATAATAGTTTCTTCAAATGATCATTTCTACCATTATATAAAGGGTTAAGTATCCCATGACCTACCAAATTACACATTTTTTAGTCTTCTTTCCCACATCACCAATCGGGTATCGATCCGAGTCTCTAGTAAATAGTTATGCCATTTTACTAGACACTTCTCAATTTATGCGGAAATAAGATTTTGGCAAAACAGTGGAGGTCCGCCATACCTCTGTGTCCCCGGAGCTGGATCTACGTGATAGCAGCATGTCATAGAGGCCAACCTCTGTAATAGACCAGTGGCATGGAGGTGGTGCCCCGCGGTGACTCCTACTATTTTCTCACGCATTTTTAGGGGTCTTTTGGTCTTTTCCTCACCCAAAATCATTCCTCACATATTCTAAATATTCCTAAGTCCGTAAAGCGTCTCATTAAATAAAAATCATATGCTACTTTCCTCTCCTCTCATCCTCTCCAAGTCAAGAAGCAAGATCACCTAGGTTCAAGGTTCCTATGGTTAAACTCAAGCGTTTTGTGAATTTTCACTCTGTCAAAAGGTATGTTTAACAATCCTCTTTCACTTTAATCTACTAGTAGATGATTTTCTAACCATGAAAGTGATTGTATACAAGTTGAATGTGGATTTTGTTGAATGATTTCCAGCAGAAGAACTTACTTTAAGTTACAAATTCCTTTTACAAAATTCTTCCTGGTTATTGAATATACTTTAAAATGGAGGATTATTTTTGAAATAGAAAACCCCACTCATTTGAAAAGCCATGCTGGGGAAGATTTTAAGTTTTGTAGTCATGATCCTTGTGAAATTCGTTCAACAATTTAAAGCTTGGTTTTCGATGATAGATGAAAGGATTTCTACATCCCTCACTTTTGAAAGTATTGTTTATTCATTTATAAAAAAATTAACCTTTGAGAGATATGTTAAATGTGATTTAATCATTTAAAATCATGGAACTAATGATGTATGTTTTTATGAACATTGGTGGAATGATATATTTATGTATGACTTGAAAGTCTTGGTATGACGTTACCAATTTTACGAATGCCTCAAGAATGTTAAGTGTCCCTAATGAATGTTTTATGTATTGTTTTGAGAAAAGTAAAAGATGGGTTAAGAGAATTCGTTGGTTAACTAAAAAGGTATGAGTTTGAAAGGCTCATAACCTGAAACCTATGTTTTGCCACGTAGGGGATGGTTTGCTCCTTAATTAGACGACCATATGCTTCTCCTCTATGAAGATGATTTATGTAGGACGTTTATGCTGTTATATACAGAAGGATCTCGAATCATGCGGCAAACATGGATTAAGGATTAGTTGGTCGAGCATTAATGGACACACATAGCCCGTGGTGTATAATGTATGATGTGTCAGTTAAAACATCTAGTTCAGAGGTAATGTTAATGTATGATTTTCATGAATGTATTTAAATACTTTCCCCATGTTTTGTTTTCTATCAATATTTATGTCACATTTCTTATGACTTGTTGTATAAACTATTATGTCCCTTCCCCTAGGTTGCATGTCAGTACTCATCATATTGACCATCCTCGAACGCTACATCATTTCATGATGTAGGTTCCAAGACCCTTTCTCATGGTATTGTGCAACATTAGGATCGTTCAGGACAACGTTAGCAAGTGGTGAGCCCTCCAACTTTTAGAAGGCAATTTACATCTTTATTTTGACTCTGATTTGGACCTATGTAGATGTTTGATGTTCCAGAATTCTACGCCATATTTAACTCCTTTAACTAAGAAATAATCATAAGTTTTCAAGCAACTGTTGTTGTTTTTAATGGTATATGTGTTTGACTTGTAGGAAATTGGACTAAGATAGAAAAGATGGAAATTCGTACTGATGTGGGACTCACTTTATGTGTGATGACTCACTTGATGAGTCATCACAGCCTTGGGGAATCGTTAGGTTTAGACACAAAGTAAGGTAGACAAAAGGAAGATATCGGTTAAGGTAACGACTTCCTTGGCAAATCATCAAGGCCCTGATTAGTCGTCACCATAACCTACAAAGACCAGAAGAAAATGGTGCATGTCACTGGATAAGGTGAAGAATTACCTGATGATTTGTCACCAACCTAACGAGTCAACATGCAAGCCATCAAAATGGAGCACAAAGGACACAGTTCACTGGAACTTGTCACGACTTATCTGACAAGTCATTAAAATCCTGACGAGTCAACAAGTCAAGTCGTCTAGTTGAAAATGGGGATTCTGAGTTCTATTTTTAGAATTTATTTTCCTGGACTACTATAAATACCTAGTGTTTAGGCTAATTATCATTATTGAAGAATGGATATTTTCCAATGGTTTTTGAACGAAGTGTTAACGCATAAACATTAAACAATACGTTACTTCTCTTGCTTTTTGATCTTTGGAAATTTTCTTGCTCAGTTTTATTAAGGAATTGCAGTACTTCTTCTCATATATCGTAAAAATTTTCTTCAAAAGTATGAATTGTATTGTTTTTTTCTTCTCTAACATCACGAGTTGCTAAAATTTCACAACTAGGGTTGTAGGATCCGTGGAAAAGTAACAATCTAGGTTACGTGTGATATTGGGTTCGTATTATATGCATTATAAATTGTTAATCTTGCCTTTTTACTATTTTCTAATGGTTGCAAACATTAGAACAAGCCTAGGTTTGATTTCTTTTAATCATGAAGTTAAAACCAGGTAAAAAGCATTAACAACTAAAAGTAAGGATTCGGGACTACCAAGTCCCGTCTAATGAATAATGTTTTAGCAAGGTTAATCTACTTGGAGTACTAATTGAGTTTTGGAATGAATCTTTTCAAGTTTGAATGAATAGAAAAGAAAAGCGTCTATTTGGTTGAGAAACGATTAGACGTAAGAATGAATTCAATTACTTTGTGTTATGCATATGAAATGAATCCATTTGAACTATAACCCGAGGTTGTTTATGAAGCCATGGTGAACACATCCCTAGTAAATCTCTAATATTGATTTTTACTCATTGAAATTTATCAGTTGTTACTTGAATTAGTCAAAGACTAAGCAAAGTTTGATCGTTATAAACTCACTCCATTTTTTGGAATTCATTGATTAATAGTCATTTAAATTCCTAACGATATAATTTTCACCATATTCCCTATGGGATTTGACCTCAACCTTTATTAGGTTTTATATTTGACAACGATCGCTTATACTTCTTAAGTAAGGTGTAATTTAGGCATATCAAATTTTGGTGTCATTGCTGGGGAAAACGGTTGTCTATTAAGTCTGGTGTGTATGCTTGACTCTTAGTAATATTTCTTAATTTTACTTTTATTTGTTTGTTCTGATTTTTGCAGGGTACAACTTAATACATGCCAAATACCCGACGCTTGGGTGAACCAATTTTACCTTATGATCCCCAGCTTCCTAAAACTCTAAGGATTAATTTGTATGCATAACAGCATGAGGCAAAAAGGCTTGCTGCAGCCCAACAGAACCTGAACAATGATAATATTGAGGATGACGTGGCTTTGGGTGATGATGTTGCGGCTGATAATGTTCATAATATTTCCCTAGCTGATCAGCAAAAATTAAATAGAAGTCAAGAGCATCAACAACAAAGGCATTTTGCTTTGGATAATGATGATGATATTGACCTGGATGGAGTGGGTACTACTGGGGCCATTGTTCCTCCCCTGTTAACACCTGGAGCTAAGTTCAATATCACCAGTGTGATGATTCAATTGCTTAACAAGAAGGGTTTGTATAGAGGAGTGGCTGGTGATGATCCTAACTGGCACTTGATGAAATTTGTCAGGATCTTCAGGTCCTTTAAACTGCCAAGAGTGAGCCAAAATTTCATCCGACTAAGGTTATTTTTGTTGTCTTTATCTAATGAGGCAGCGTTGTGGTTGAACGAGTTAACACCCGATTCTATAACAAATTAGAGTGAGCTAAAAGGAGCTTTCCTAGAAAGGTTCTTTCCTCTCTTCAGGATGATAAAATTGAGGGATGAGATTAGTAACTTCTGGTAACAACCATATGAGGCCTTACATGAAACCTGGATGAGGTTTAAAAAGAAGTTGACTTAGTGCCTGAACCACCTGTTATCATATGAGTTTTTAATGCAAACATTTTACACGTTCTTAAACTTAGCTACCAAGCCAACACTTGATAATGCTGCAGGTGGGGCGTTCATGGGACTTACATTTATTGAGGCCACTACTATCTTAGTCTGGATCACCAAGACAAATAGAGCTTGGCATACCCGATACTCTGAAGTAGCAAACAATATGTATGCAGTGGGGATATCAGCTGAGAAGCGCAAGGAAGAAGAACAACGAGACCTAGACATGGACCACTTGAAGACATAATTGGACCTGCTAACGAAGAATTTGTTTGTAGGTGGATTGAGAAGGTAAAGGTTGTGAGTTAATATAGTAGAGAAGCTAAGGCCGAGTCTGATGAAGAAGCTAATTATTTAGGGGTTTCCAGTCTTATGGCCAAGGAAACCAAGGTCAGATCTACCAGCGAGATAATTATTATTAAAAGCCTGGTTATAGGTATCGGGGATAAGGTAATTGGAAGAACAAGAATGATAGAGGTAGATTATATGTACCACCTGGGAATCAAGATAAAGTTCAACAATGCAGGTACTACCAACGTGGAAGCCATGTAAGCTAAAGTGTTATCGAAGGTAGAGTCAACTGAATCAGGGGTGAAGTAGATGAAAGGTGTGTTATCATCCATGAGTCAATTGGTGGAGTAACATTCTACCTCGATTAGGAAGTTAGAGCAGCAGATGGGGGGAAACTTTCAGAAGCTCTAAATCAAAGAAAGAGTGATACTTTGCTAAGTGACACCATACAAAACTCAAGGAATGATGGCAGTTGCATGGCGATCACTACACGGAGTGGCAAAACTTTCCCGGAATCACATCCAGTAATCAAGAGTCAGACACGTCATATTGATGATGACTATGAGGTGGTAGATGATGATAACAAAGTTGATGAGAGTGTGGGTGTACCTGCTAAAATAAACCCATGGTGGAGGATGCTATTCAAGTGCTTAAGGAGAAAATAAGGAAGTTGAAAAACATCCAACTCAAATACCCAAGATTCCTCTCCATTACCTCAAAGGATAAAATAGGTGGAAGATGGCAAGTTCCACAAATTTATATCCATGATCAAGCAAATACCAGTGAACATTCCGTTGGTGGATTGTCTTAAGCAAATTATCGGATACATAAGTTTATGAAGGACTTGATTATTTAAAAGAGGTCGGTGAGTTTTGAGCCAGAACATAACCTTCACCACTATAGTGCAATCTCGTCGAGGTCATTAGTTCAAAAGAAGGAGGATCCGAGTATCTTTACAATCCCATGCACAATCAGAGAATTCAACTTTGCCAAGGCACTCTGTGATTTTGGAGCTAGCATTTATTTGATTCTGCTAGCTATTTATCGTTAGTGGGGCTTGGGAGCCCTCAAACTAACTACTATGAGGCTATTGATGGCCGATAGATCAGTTAAGTGAACGGTGGGAATTTTTAATGACATGCTAATAAAGGTTGGCATGTTTATATTTCCGGTAGACTTTGTAATCTTGGATTGCAAAGTAGATTTTGAAGTGCCCATAATTTTGGGATGACCCTTCTTTGCGACTAGAAGAGTGCTAGTTGATATGGAGAGCAATGAACTGACATTCAGGCTTAATAATAATATAGTCAAGTTTTATGTTTATAAGTCAATGAAGTAGTTTATAGACATGAGTGTACTCTCGGTTATTGATATGATCGTTGATTATGAGGTGAATGAACTTGTTGAGGAGAGGTTTGCAGTGGATACTTTGGCTGTAGTAATGATGACATCAAAGTCTATGAGGAGACAGTTAATGCTTTGGTAGGAAAGGGTGTATATTTCTATGCCCCAAAGAAGCTATAAGTAGACCTGAAGAACAGGCCGACACCTCCAGCAAAGCCTTCGATTAAAGAGGCATCTGTATTAGAGTTGAAGTAATTGCCGAGAAATCTCAAATATGTATTTTTGGGTTAACAAAACATATTACCCGTAATTTTTGTTGCGGATCATATGGAGTGGCAGGTAGAGGCTTTGTTATCAGTATTGTAGAGATATTAAAGAGCTATTGGCTGGTCCATTGAAGATATCATCGGGATCCCACCAAGTATTTTCACTCATAAAATACAACTGGAGCACGAGTGTACTCCTACCACTGAGCATCAGGGAAGGCTGAATCTGCCAATGCAAGAAGTGGTAAAGAAGGAAATAATTAAGTGGGTCGATGCAAGAGTGGTGTACCCAATTTTAGACAGTAAATGGGTAAGCCTAGTTTATGTATCCCCCAAAAGGGAGGTATGACTGTAGTGGCGAATAAGAAGAATGAGTTGATTCCATTTAGACCTGTCACTGGGTGGCGGGTCTATATGGATTATCGGAATATTAACTCTTGTTCTCCGCAGGATCAGTTCCCTATGCCTTTTATGGATCAGATGCTCGAATGATTGGCTAGGAGAGGATGGTATTTCTTTTTAGATGGGTATTCAGGTTACAACAAAATATCTATCACACCAGAGGATCAGGAGAAAACTACCTTCACATGCCCATATCAAACTTTTTTCTTTAGGCGCATGCCTTTTGGCTTGTGTAATGCTTCAACAATGTTGTAAAGATGTATGAATTCCATCTTTTCTTATATGGTAGAGGATACGTTGGATGTTTTTTATGGATAATTTTTCCCTAGTTTGTGATGCATTCAAAAACTTCTTGACTAATCTTATTCAAGCTTTGCAAAGATGTGAGGAAGCAAATCTTGTCCTCAACTTAGAGAAATGCCACTTTATGGTTTCAGAGGGAATTGTGTTGGGGTATACAATATTAGTGAGAGGCATTAAAGTTGATAGATCCAAGATTAAAGTAATTGAGAAGCTACCTCCACCCATATAAAGGGTGTCAGGAGTTTCCTCGTCACACAAGCCACAAAGATAGCCCCAAACATCACCTCTACTTCTTAGGCTAGCGGCTCCAATGATGAGTAGTCATCCTCGTGACTAGTCGTCAAAAGATCCACCACCCAGGTAAGTCCTCTTATTTGGTTTTTAACCCGGTCTGACCCGCCTAGGTTTAAATCCAAATTAAGAGCTTAGACACTTTCAATTGGAAACGCTTTCTTCTCTTCTTCTTTTTCTAAATCAAATTCCTTATCCCTTCCAAATTCCTAATCCTATTCAAGTCCAACTCCTGACTCATCACCCCAAGTAAATCCTTCCCTTCACTAAAAACATAAAAAGATCGTCTCCTCCCCAATAAATCCCAATAATTTAGTAGTGTGGCAGAGTTGGTTGTGATTGTTGATCGGTTTTTTAACTCAAAGTACTAGGAGAACGTTCTTCTTAATCAAGCACCAAAACCAAGGTATGATTCTAGTTTATCTTCTTGAGTCTGTTTATCAAATTTTGAATCAAAAGAAGCAGAAGAAGTTGATATTTGAAATTGTGAGGTTTCATTTGTATGTGTTGTTGGTAAGTTAAGTGAACGGTGGGAATTTTTAATGACATGCTAATAAAGGTTGGCATGTTTATATTTCCGGCAGACTTTGTAATCTTGGATTGCAAAGTAGATTTTGAAGTGCCCATAATTTTGGGATGACCCTTCTTAGCGACTAGAAGAGTGCTAGTTGATATGGAGAGCAATGAACTGACATTCAGGCTGAATAATAATATAGTCAAGTTTGATGTTTATAACTCAATGAAGTAGTTTATAGACATGAGTGTACTAGGAGAACGTTCTTCTTAATCAAGCACCCAAACCAAGGTATGATTCTAGTTTATCTTCTTGAGTTTGTTTATCAAATTTTGAATCAAAAGAAGCAGAAAAAGTTGATATTTTAAATTGTGAGGTTTCTTTTGTATGTGTTGTTGGTCAGTTAAGTGAACGGTGGGAATTTTTAATGACATGTTAATAAAGGTTGGCATGTTTATATTTCTGGCAGACTTTGTAATCTTGGATTGCAAAGTAGATTTTGAAGTGCCCATAATATTGGGATGACCCCTCTTAGCGACTAGAAGAGTGCTAGTTGATATGGAGAGCATTGAACTGACATTCAGGCTGAATAATAATATAGTCAAGTTTGATGTTTATAAGTCAATGAAGTAGTTTATAGACATGAGTGTACTCTCGGTTATTGATATGATCGTTGATTCTGAGGTGAAATGGTTGTTGGTCTTATTTTTGGTGTATCTTGATGAAGTATGAGTAATCAAAATACCCGAATCATGCTGTGATGTTAAATCAGAACCTAAATGGGAGGCAACCTATATTTTGTTGCTGTAAAATCATCGTAGAATAGGTTGTATCTTGTGGGATTGGATAATATGGTTGTTGAGTGTATAGGTACAAAATGTATAGGTGAAGGAATTTTTCATCTTAAGGTAAATAGTCCCGTGGTGGGTCTTCACAATGGTGATGAGTCGTCCCCTCAAGTCGTCACCAAGTGGGATAATCTGGATAACTCTATTTAAGGTGACGGCTTTCTGTGATAAGTCACCATATGTGTGATGACTCGTCACACAAGCCACAAAGATAGCCCCAAACATCACCTCTACGTCTTAGGCTAGCGGCTCCAATGATGAGTAGTCATCCTCGTGACTAGTCGTCAAAATATCCACCACCCAGGTAAGTCCTCTTATTTGGTTTTTATCCCGGTCCGACCTGCCTAGGTTTAAATCCAAATTAAGAGCTTAGACACTTTCAATTGGAAACGCTTTCTTCTCTTCTTCTTTTTCTAAATCAAATTCCTTATCCCTTACAAATTCCTAATCCTATTAAAGTCCTACTCCTGACTCATCACCCCAAGTAAATCCTTCCCTTCATCAAAAACACAAAAAGATCGTCTCCTCCCCAACAAATCCCAATAATTTAGTAGTGTGGCAGAGTTGGTTGTGATTGTTGATCGGTTTTTTAACTCAAAGTACTAGGAGAACGTTCTTCTTAATCAAGCACCAAAACCAAGGTATGATTCTAGTTTATCTTCTTGAGTCTGTTTATCAAATTTTGAATCAAAAGAAGCAGAAGAAGTTGATATTTGAAATTGTGAGGTTTCATTTGTATGTGTTGTTGGTCATGGTTGTTGGTGTTGTTTGGCTTGTGAAATTAATGTTTACAAAGATCTGGATGAAGTCTGAGTATCCCAATGAGGAAAGAATAATTTATAGTGGTGTGAAATTGTAATCAAATCCCAAAAGAGATTGGCAAAGTGATAATGAACATAAGATGTTTGAAAAATGCCTCAAATAGGAAATTCTTAACATTCTAGGGGTGACGACTTGACTGACGACATGTCAAGATCACAACGAATTGCCAAGAAAGTCACCACATCAGCACAAAAGTTAGAGGTGCCACTATTTTAGGTAATAGCTGGCATGAAGAGTCATCACACCTATGGTGACTCGTCAACCAAGCTGTCATACAAAAAGCATTGCCAATCCATTGTGCAAGCTGCTGGAGAAAAAAAGTAAAATTTGTGTTTTGTGATGATTGCTTGAAGGCATTTAAATGCCTAAAGGAGAATTTGGTGGATGCGCCGATTATAGTTGCACTGGATTTGTCCCAAATATTTGAGGTAATGTACGGTGCAAGCAGTATTGCACTTGCAGCAATTGTGGGTAAGAAAAGAGATAAGCTTTTTCACCCAATTTACTATGCTAGAAAGGCATTAAATGGGGCACAAAAGAATTATAGATCACGAAACAAGAGTTGTTGGAGGCTGTTTATGCCATTGAATAATTTAGGGCATATCTTCTTGGCAAGAAAGTTGTAGTGCACACCGACCATGCCTCTTTGAGGTATGTCATGGAAAAGTAAGATGCCAAACCATGATTGATCAGATGGGTGTTGTTATTGCAAGAATTTGACTTTGAAGTCAAAGACCGAAAGGGCTGTGAAAACTAGGTGGCTGACCATCTTTCCAGGCTATAAAATGAAGAGAAAAAGGTGGATGAGATCGAAATCGATGATTCATATCCGGATGAGCATGTATTGGCCGCTTCACTTGATCTTGTAACATGGTATGCTGATTTTTCCAATTACATGCTTTGAAAAAATTCTAGAGGATCTCAATTTTCACCAGAGGAAGAAATTCCTCCATGATGCTAGTAAGTATTTCTAGGATGAACCTTATTTATTCCGGTTGTGTACTGACAACATAATCAGAAGATGTGTAGCGGAAGTTGAAATAATAAGCATTTTGCAAGCTTGTTATTCTTCCCCAGTTGAGGGGGCATCATGCAGGTGATCGTACCCCTCAGAAGATCTTGAAATATGGGTTTTACTGGCCCATGATTCACAAAGATTCCTATGACTTAGTCAAAGTTTATGACTAGTGCCAAATACAAGGAGCTATATCTCGGAGGCAAGAGTTTCCCATGTCCACGATCTTGGAGGTTGAGTTGTCCAATGTTTATGCCATCAATTTCATGGGCCTATTTGTGAGATCTTATGGTAACCGATACATGTTGGTAACGGTCGATTATGTGTCAAAGTGGGTTAAAGCTGTAGCATCGGTGGACAATGAAGGGTAGAGTGTGGTTGCCTTCTTAATGAGAAATATCTTCTCTCGGTTTGGCACTCCTCGCACAATCATAAGTTATGGACGGTCACACTTTTGAAGAAAGGCATTCAACGCTACTTTGGATAAGTACTGTGTGAAGCAGCACAAAGTGGCCACTCCATATCACCCGCAAACTAGTGGATAAGTAGAAGTGTCCAACCGTGAGATCAAAGCAATATTAGCAAAGTCGGTGAATGCTAATCAAAAGGATTGGGCATAAAAGATTGATGATGCAATTTGGGCATATCGAACGACGTTCAAAATGCCGATAGATATGTCTCCTTATCAATTGTTATTTTGGAAAGCTTGTCATCTACCTGAGGAACTTGAGCACAAAGCCCTTTAGGCGCTCAACAAGTTGAATCTTAGATGGAACGATGCTTCAGAGTTGAAGCTAGAACAACTGAATGAGATAGATGAGTTCCGGCAGCGGGCTTATGAGAGAGTTGCTCTCTACTAGGAGAAAATGAAACTATATCACGAACGGAGGATTGAGAAGAGGGAGTTAAAAGTCGGGGACTTTGTGTTGCTATTCAACTCAAGGTTCAAATTGATCCCTGGAAATATCAAGTCCAAATGGTCAGGGACTTTCAAAGTCACCAAATATTCCCATCTAGTGTTGTTGAGCTAAAAAACAAGGATGTGGAACATTTCAAAGTGAATAGACAGCGAGTCAAGCAATATATCGGCTTCCTGGAAGAGGTAAAGGTCTTATTTTTGGTGTATCTTGATGAAGTATGAGTAATCAAGATACCCGAATCATGCCGTGATGTTAAATCAGACCCTAAATGGGAGGCAACCTATATTTTGTTGTTGTAAAATCATCGTAGAATAGGTTGTATCTTGTGGGATTGGATAATATGGTTGTTGAGTGTATAGGTACAAAAAGTATAGGTGAAGGAATTTTTCATGTTAAGGTAAATAGTCCTGTGGTGGGTCTTCACAATGGTGATGAGTCATCCCCTCAAGTCGTCACCAAGTGGGAAAATCTGGATAACTCTATTTAAGGTGATGGCTTGCTGTGATAAGTCACTATATGTGTGATGACTCGTCACACAAGCCACAAAGATAGCCCCAAACATCACCTCTACTTCTTAGGCTAGCGGCTCCAATGATGAGTAGTCATCCTCGTGACTAGTCGTCAAAAGATCCACCACCCAGGTAAGTCCTCTTATTTGGTTTTTAATCCGGTCTGACCCGCCTAGGTTTAAATCCAATTTAAGAGCTTAGACACTTTCAATTGGAAACGCTTTCTTCTCTTCTTCTTTTTCTAAATCAAATTCCTTATCCCTTCCAAATTCCTAATCCTATTCAATTCCTACTCCTGACTCATCACCCCAAGTAAATCCTTCCCTTCACCAAAAACACAAAAAGATCGTCTCCTCCCCAACAAATCCCAATAATTTAGTAGTGTGGCAGAGTTGGTTGTGATTGTTGATCGGTTTTTTAATTCAAAGTACTAGGAGAACGTTCTTCTTAATCAATCACCAAAACCAAGGTATGATTCTAGTTTATCTTCTTGAGTCTGTTTATCAAATTTTGAATCAAAAGAAGCAGAAGAAGTTGATATTTGAAATTATGAGGTTTCATTTGTATGTGTTGTTGGTCATGGTTGTTGGTGTTGTTTGGCTTGTGAAATTAATGTTTACAAAGATCTGGATGAAGTCTAAGTATCCCAATGAGGAAAGAATAATTTATAGTGGTGTGAAATTGTAATCAAATCCCAAAAGAGATTGGCAAAGTGATAATGAACACAAAATGTTTGAAAAATGCCTCAAAGAGGAAATTCTTAACATTCTAGGGGTGACGACTTGACTGACGACTTTTCAAGATCACAACGAATTGCCAAGAAAGTCACCACATCAGCACAAAAGTTAGAGGTGCCACTATTTTAGGTAATAGATGGCATGAAGAGTCATCACACCCATGGTGACTCGTCAACCAAGTTGTCATCCTAAACAGTGAAGAGATTGCATTGGTTTTCTATTTCCTATGTGATCTAATTCATTCCCCCTTGTAGGTATAATGCCTCCAAAGTTCCAACCAAGTGGTGGCGGGGCACGAAAAAGAAACAAAAGGTCGATCCTTACAAGAGGACTATAGTATGAGTCGGATAGCAATGTAGAAGCAACTGAAACATCGGTATACCAAACAAAGCTATCCAAAAAGAAAAAAACCAAAGTCTCCCAGTCTGAAGATAAGAGTGGGTCATCTGGCGAGGGAAGTGGTAGTACTAGTGATTAGGGTGACAGCTCAAGCTCCAGCACAAACAACGATTGTCACACCTCGAGGATACCCTCTAGACATAACACATGACTCGGAACCATAGGTGGCTCCAAGTTAACCCTTTGGTCTTAGCCTTATGTAAAGATACATAGATAAACTTAATGGAAGCTATATACTGAAGAGATGAGCAAACCAAACAATCAATAGATCAAGTCTAAACATAACATAATCTGAAACTCAAATATAGAATCTCTAACTATGTCTGAAAAGCCTCTAAATTGAATGATGAATTGTTGGGATAAGACCCCAGCTAACTCCAAATACCAAGGAGAAATCCATAAAAGTAACTAATCTGATACTGGTCCACAAAGGATGAGGACTCACAACTCAAAGCAAGAAGACTCCCTAACCTCTAGCCACAAAAATGAGGACCGAAACCTGAATCTACATCATCCAAGGATACAGCGCAAATATGCGTCAGTACTATAGTATGTACTAAGTATGTGAACTATGCAGAATCTAAACTAAACATGCTATATGTGCTTTAAAAATTGAAATCATACCATGATAGTAAAAGTTGAATGCAAATGACTCAATGCAATATCATAGACAAGATATACTTGAAAAAATCCATAAGTAATAGTAGAAATTTTGAAATCTGAAAGCAAAGAATCAATGCATTTAAAACCTAGAACTATTTCAGTGGGAGGTTCTCTAACCGACATAGACCATGTGAGCTACATGGAATCTGATGTATAAGCCCCATCGAGAGGACCCAATATACCTTTCTAGGGCATAAAGGCATGATTGTGGCGTGATCACTAGTTCTAATGCCCAATATAGGGGCTAATCAACCTACACAGGCACATAGTTGTTTGACTAGGGTATGCTCATTCCATCCAATTCGATTCTAAATACTACTCCCAAAACATACTATAGTTTATATATACTAGGGCATATCTGATGCCAAAACTGATCATAACTAATGATATATCTGATGTCAAATCTATTTGAAACATAAAGACATATATGATGTCATGCAATATAAAATCATAAGTCTTAACGCTTAGTATGGCCAAAATTCAAAATAAACTTTTCTTTGTAAATTCATAACTTGAAGAATTAGGCATGCAATTTTATCATACTAGAGGCCATATTATCTAAACATGCCAAATATTTACTATAAAACATACAATTTAATGAAAGAATACTAGAATTCAATCTTCATGCATGGGATTTTGAAAACACTTAAGATATCTCAAATAATTCATGGGTAATGAATGAGAAACCATAAATTGATACTTTAAAACTGAACCCATAGTTTTTTCTAATTTGGGTAAGAACCCTAATTCACAAATTCATAAATAAAGTAAAACTTGAGGATTTTGGGTATAAGGGAGGAAGGAATCCCTTATTGAATATCCACATACCTGAATTGAAACTTTGCTTAATCTAGGATAAAGATAAATGGAGGCTTGAACTTGGAACTTGAGACTTGGAGTTAATGAAGTTCTTTTTCCACTTTTGGTAGATGGATGAGGAGTAATGAAAGACTTAGGCTAATTGAGATAGAAAACCTACTAAAAGTTGCCAAAATGACCTCACTTATGCATCAAGAAGGTGGGTAATTATAAAAATACCCTTGGTATTTAATTTAGAAAAAGCTATTAAAAACTTAATTTCAGGGATCACGGGTGCAATCCACGAGCCGTAGACCAAACCATGACTTGTGGTTTCAACTTATGGTTCCTGGCCCAATTATTCAGCTACAGATCATGTTCCAGGAGTCAACAGGATGATCCATAGAATAAACTATGGTTCGTAGAATGCACTCGTGGTTCCTGGGGAAATAGTCAGCCCTCAGGTTTGATTCCACAAGTGAACAGGATGGTCCGTAGAATGAACTACAATCCGTAGAACCCATTCGTTGTCTTCAGACCAGAGGCGTATCCTGCAAAACACTAACCACGAGTTCATTCCATGGCTAGTGGTTCAATCCATGACCCGTTGTTTGGACTCGTGATTCCTGAAATGCTCAAATTTTTTAGAGATTCTAAGTTTAAAAGTTGATTCAAATTTCGAGGTGTTATAATATCTCCCCCTTGGGATCATTCATCCTTGAATGAAGACTAAGCAAGAAAAAACTTAAGAGAAAATAGCCCAACCAAGCAAACAAACATGAAAACTGAAGAACAAGAATGGAAACTGGCTTTTTATCTTAAAACATGACTGAACTAAATTCGAAAAACATGAATGCATGCTAGGATCATGAGAGGAACGGACTGAGTGGAATCGGAGGGACATGCTAAGGATAAAACTATTACCTCAAGCTAAAACATGATTTGAAGGAAAGAGGTGAGGGTACTTGGCTTTCATGGATGCCTCCGATTCCCAAGTAGCTCCCTCAACTACCTGATTCCTCCAAAGGACTTTTACCGAAGCAACTTCTTCGTTTCTCAACCTCCGAATTTGACGATCTAGAATATCTATGGGAACTTCCTCATAAGTAAGGCTATCCTTCACACTCACATTCTCCGAGGGAATAATAAAGTTCAGATCACCAACACACGTCTTCAGCAAGAAAACATGAAAACCAGATGAACCACTTTTTAATCCGTTGGCAAATCTAACTCATATGAAACACTACCGACTCTCTTCAAAATCCTGTAGGGACCTACATATTGGGGACTAAGATTTCCTTTTTTACCTAATCTCATAACACCCTTCATGGGTGACACTTTCAGAAACACCCAATCATCGACCTCAAACTCCAACTCCCTTCTCCTCACATCTGCATATGATTTCTATTGACTCTGAGCATTTTTCAACCTCTCCCTAATGATATGAACCTTTTACATAGTCTCGTGAACCGAATCTGGAACAATCAAAGCTGCCTCACTTACCTCAAACCAACTAATATGAGATCTATACCTCCACCTATAAGGTGCCTCATAGGTAGCTATCTGGATGCTAGAATGAAAGTTGTTGTTGTAGGAAAACTCGATAAGAAGTAAGTGATCATCCCAACTACCTTTGAAATCAATCACACAAGCTCTCAACATATCCTCTAAAGTTTGAATACTACGCTCTGCCTGGCCATCCATCTGTGGGTGAAAAGTTGTGCTAAGCTTAACCTGAGTGCCAAGACCTTTATGAAACAATCTCCAAAACTGGGATGTAAACTGAGTACCTCTGTCTGAAATAATGGAAAATGGAACACCATGCAATATTACTATCTCCTGAATGTAGAGTCTGGCATAATCCTAAGCTGAATTTGTAGTCTTAGCAGCCAAGAATTGGGCTGACTTAGTAATTCTATCCACGATCACCCAAATAGAATCATGTTTCCTACAAGTACGAGGCAAGCCTGTAATAAAGTCCATATTTATCTATTCCCACTTCCAAGTAGGAAGATCAATATCCTAAGTCATACCACCCATTCGTTGATGCTCTGCCTTCACTTGCTGACAGTTGGGACACCTAGTCACAAAATTTGCTATGTCCCTCTTTACGCCATTCCACCAATAGAATTCCCATAGGTCACGGTACATCTTGGTGACACCAGGATAGATAGAATACTTGGAGCTATGATCCTCTATCAATATCCATTGTCGCAACCTATCTATTTCAGGAACGCACAATCAACCCTGATATTGAAGCACACCATCTCCCCTAGGGAGAAAACCTCCACTCTCTACTGGTGGACTGCACCCTTCAACTGGTGCAAAATAGTATCACTGTCTTGCTTTTCTTTAACTTTAGCTACCAAATATAATTCAGACCCATTCTAAACAATAACACCACCATTTGTCGAATCCATAAGGCAAACTTCTAATCGAGCAAGTCGATGAACATCCTTGGCCAATTCCTTCTTTATGTCCTCAATTGAAGACATACTACCCATTGACAACCTACTAAGTGCATCTGCCATGACATTGGACTTACCCAGATGGTAAAGCACACTTATATCATAATCTTTAAGAAGCTCAAGCTATCTTCTTTGAAGAAGATTCAAATCCTTTTGATGAACACATACTCAAAACTCTTATGGTAGGTGAATACATCCACATGAACACCATACAAGTAGTGTCTCCAAATCTTTAATGCAAAAACCACGGCCGCTAACTCAAGATCATGAGTAGGGTAGTTCTTCTCATAAATCTTAAACTGTTTATAATCATAGGCAATCACCTTACCACACTGCATCAAAATACAACCCAAGCAAATCCTATAAGCATCACACCACATAACAAAGTCATTTGAGCGATTGAGTAGAGTCAAAACTATAGTTGTGGTCAACCTAGTCTTCAATTCCTGAAAATACTTCTCACATAGATTAGACCAATGAAATTCTTACCTTTTTCTGAGTCAACCGAGTCAATGGGGTAGCTATAGAAGAAAACACTTCCATGAATCTGCTGTAGTACCCAGCCAAACTCAAAAAGCTCTTAATAATAGACGGGGAAGTGGGTCTAGGCCAGTTCTTCACTGCCTCTATCCTCTCAGAATCCACTCAAATACCATCTCTAGTCTTAATATGACCTAGAAAAGCAACCGACTGCATCCAAAACTCACACTTTCTAAACTTAGAAAATAATCGTCGATCCTTGAGAATTTGCAACACAACTCTCAAATGGTCTGCATGCGCCTCCTTAGTCTGAGAGTAGATCAGAATATCATCAATGAAAACAATCACAAACATATCCAAGTATTGTTTGAACACACAGTTCATCAAATCCATTAATGTTGCAGGAGCATTTGTTAGTCCAAAAGACACAACCACAAATTCATAATGACTATACCGAGATCTGAAGACGGTCTTTGGAATGTCACACTCTCTAACTCTAAGCTGATGAATACCGGATCTAAGGTCGATCTTGGAGAAATTACTTGCACCTTAAAGCTGATCAAACAAGTCATTAATCGTAGGAATGAGATACTTATTCTTGATTGTGACCTTATTCAACTAAGGGTAATAGGCACATTCTGAGAGAACCATACTTCTTTCACTTAAATAAAACTAGAGCACCCCATGGAGAGATGCAAGTCCTGATGAAGCCCTTAACAAGAAGGTCCTTCAACTACTCTTAAATTACTTAAATTCCACCAGGGCCATTCTATAAGGAGGAATAGAGATAGGATCTGAATCTTGAAGGAGATCTATTCCAAAGTCGATCTCCTGCTCAGGAGGGACTCTAGGTAAATCCTCAGGAAACACTTCAGGAAACTCATTCACAATAGGAACTGACTGGAGAGATGGGGTTTCGGACTCCGTATCCATAACCCAAACTATATGATAGACATAACCCTTAGAAATAATCTTCCTACCCTTGAGATAAGAAATAAAATGACCCCTAGAGGATGGAGGACTATTTTTCCACTCTAAGACAGGTTCACTTGGAAACTTAAAACTAGCAACTCGGTTACGATAATCAATCGAGGCATAACATGTATACAACTAATTCATACCAAGAATAACATCAAAATTATTCATATCTAACTCTACTTGATACACTGAAGTGACTCTATGAAGGACTGAGATACGACAATTTTGATAAATTCTTTTAGATAGGACTGACTCATCAATAGGAGTAGAAACACAAAAGGGTTCTAAGAGATGATCAGGACTAATTTTGAACTTACAAGTAACATAAGGGGTCACAAAAGATAAGGAGGCACCAGGGTCCAAAAAGGCATACATATCAAGAGAGAAGACTTTTAACATACCAATAACAATGTCCGGTGAACTCTCCTGGTCTTGGCGAGAGGACATGGCATAAAGGCAGTTCTGGCGCTGACCACAAGAACTTGAAGCAGTGCCCTACTTGGATGATCGACCTCCTGGGGCTACTAGGGCAGACTGAGTCCTCCTACCTCCCTGTCCCTTCTTAGGTGAAAAGGCAATCCTTAATCCGGTGTCCAACCTGGCCACATCCAAAATATCCCTCTCTACCAGCTAGACACTCACCAAAGTAACTTCTACCATATTTGTTGCAAGTAGGGTAGGAAGTCCCCTTTGCAACACTCCCTTGCGAATAAGCACCTGATCCTCTACATGTCTTATCATGACGAGGCCTGAGGCCTGAGTAGGAGCACTGGCTGAAAAATGCACGGGTCTTGATGACCTCTTCTGAAATGAAAAGTGATGTCCACCTATGAATCTCTGATGGATAAAACCTGAACTCTCTTATCTAACCCTCTTGTTCTCTCTTGACATTTCCCTTAACTTATCTCCTTCAATATGATGAGCATGAGTCATAAGCCTAGAAATATTCATATCACCACAAAGCATAGAAGACCTGCACTCTTTCTTCACCAAATCTGACACTCAATAAATGAACTTACTCATTTGATCTCTCGAATCAGCCACTATAAAAGGAGCATACCTAGAAAGCTGAGTGAAGTTCAACCCATACTCCTGAACTGACATAGATCCTTGCCTTAAATTCATGAAATCTTTAGCCTTATCCTTCCTCAAATCCCTAGGGAAGAACCGATCAAGAAAAGCCCTCTTAAAGCACTCCCAAGTTAGAGGAACCACATCTCTAGCCCTACATCCTTCCACTATGTGTACCAAATATGAGCTACATCCCTGAGTTGATAGGAAGCTAGCTCAACACCATCGACACCAATAACTTGCATAGTCTAAGCTAGCTCAACACCATCAACATCAATATCAAAGATCATCTTCACCTCATTTATGAAATTCTATGCATCCTTACCAACTTTCAAACCCCAGAACTCAGGTGGGTTTATGCGAATAAAGGCTCGAACTCGGGCCGTAACTCTACCTTGAGGGTTAACAGGGATAAAAGCCTAATGATTGGATTGAGCAGCGATATTCTAATATAGCATATGAATGGCATTCCTGAACTTCACATTTATGACCTCAGGGTCTGGAATCAGAGGGTCAATATTTTGGGTGGCTCTGCAAGGCATGGCACAGCGAGGATGCATAATCTGAAACGTACAAATCCCTCTAGTTCCTCAGTTTACTCTTATGTATTTCAGTGTCAGCATCAGTTCCCTCAGTTATCCTTACATTTCAGCATGTTTGCATATCCATGGAACTAAATTCAGTTAGATATCAGTTTTTAGTACTCAGTTAGTAGGGATTGCAGCTCTTTCCCTCAAAACTCAGCTTGTTTAGTTTTTATTCAAGGACGAATGATCCCAAATAGGAGATATTGTAACACCCTAGAACTTCCAAGCCTAGGCATAGCTCAGGAAAACCAGAAAGAAATAAAAACTTACAAGTTCAATCAGAACCACAGATAGTTTCCACGGACTGTGGAATAGTTCACAAGCCATGGAATGCCTTCGTAGAAATCAAATAGAGACCATCCAAGTTGGGGTTAAGGCCACAAGTCGAAACCACGACTGTGGAATGATCCACGAGTTGTGGATTCCACTCGTGGAACTCAGACCTGAGACCCAGCTGTTCCTATGAAACCACGACCTATTTCCATGAACCGTGGAATGATCCACGAGTCGTGGAATGGTCTCGTAGGACTCAGACCTGAGGGTCATCAATCCTTCAGGAACCAATGATAGGGTTCCACAAACCATGGATGGTTCCACGGTTCATGAACCTCAGTCATGGAACTCAGACTCGCAACTTGATAAAAAGGCCCAGGAACCACGACAGGGTTCTACGCGCCATGGAAGCATCCAAGGACCGTGGAACCCGTGTTGTAAATTTTTCTAGCAGTCTTCTTTTAATTAATTCAGGGGCATTCCAGTCATTTCCCTACCCTTCTAACTCTGATCCTTAGTTGTTTTTAGCGGGTAATTAAAGGGATTTTCACTCCTATTTCCCCATTCTCCCTAAACTAATCAGACTTAGAAATATTTGGAGAAAAGAAATGCTCCTCCCTCTCAAGAACCAGCAGAAGAGTCTTCTCAAGTTCAAACTTCAATCCTAGGATTTCCTCTATAGATTCTCTTCCAGGTATGTGGGATTTCACTAGTGGGTTCCTTTCACCCATTGGGTCCCTATATTCAGTTCAGTTCTTCAGTTCTCCATGAGTTATTCAGACATAGGGGTCCTAAACCTTAGGGAATCATTGCAATTTAGATTCTATTGCTTGTGTGATAACTATTACATAAATCTTGGAGAATTAGCATAGTCATATGTACAGAATTCAGTTACCCTAGCTTGTGTTAATTTCAGTGCTCATAATTTATTCTTGCTAGTCATATAATTCAGAAAATTATGCTTCATAATTAGAATGCCACTAGTTGTAGTATATGTATGTTGCATTCTCAGATGATTCTCAGTATTTGAGCTATCCAGTATTTCATCTTGCATTTCATTGCTTACATTCAGTTAGGAGTAGACTTAGTACCGAGCATATAAAGGAATGAAGGCTTGGCTGTCAGATTAGGCTGAGACATTTAGTAGCAGTCCCCAAGTCCCAGAACTACGACTCCACCGTAGGTATAAAAGGGGTTAGCTGTTAGATTTGGCTATTCATCTTTGTCCCTTGTGTACATCAGTTTAGTAGATCCACGTCAGATTTGTTTATACCCTTTGTAAGGTATGAACACCCTTCCATCCAGGTTTACAGGTTGTCCCCATAGTTAGATCAACTTGGGGTATGTCGGTTAATAGTAGCTCTCACAATCAGACTCATATTACATTGACCTTGTATTCAGTTATTCAGTTCAGCATGCTATATACTCATATTAGTTACTTCGTCACTGTATTCAGCTTATCTTTCAGTTCATGCTTCAGTATGTATTCCCATATCCAGTCTTTATGTTGTTCAGCTTAGCATATATCCCACATGCTCAATACATTCAAAGTACTGACGCACACTTTTGTGCTATATTGTTGTATGATGTAGGTTCAGGCGTTCAGCATCCAGATCGCATTTAGCTCAATTTCCAGTCCTTACTCAGCAACTTCAGTGGTGAGTCCTCATAGTTCGAGGATGATAGATATGTTTTCATCTTTCAGTTTCAGATTATTAGAGTTAGTTGGGGGTTTGTCCCAGCAACTCGTATCAGTTAGAGGCTTTCAGATATAGAACTAGATTAAGCTATAGAGTTATTAGTGTTGTTTTTCAGACTCATTATACTCTTACTTATATTTTATATTCCGACATGTTTGGTCTTCCTTCCCATATCAGTTATTTAAATGCTTTCAGTTTTTTGCCCAGATCATATTTTATCAGGATTTGTCTAGATATGCCAGACTATGGGTTAGCTTGGGGTCACTTATGACACTGAGCACCGTGTTGCGTCTAGGGGGTAGCCTCAGGGCGTGACATGAAATGTCCAAACAGAAAGTATATAGATGCAACATTAGCAAAGTTGGGAAATATAAGAAAGGCTTCTACCTTTGAAGAAACTTCAAGTAGTGGCGGAACATCACGGTGATTTCAAAGTCTTGGGAATAGCTCAAAGTGACGAGAATGAACAAATTAATTATTTGGTGTTGAGGGAGAGTATTAAGAATCCATCATCAACTTAATTAATATTTAAGATATATCAAAGAAGAATCTAGAATAGTCAAGAGTGGTAAAGAAATGAAGGAAGATCTCTAGAATGAGTGTTCTAGAGAAAAAAAGTCTAGAAATGTTAGTTTTAGAAATAAGTAGTTGAAGAAACATTCCAGAATAAAGTAGTAAATATCCTTAGCTAGATTCATTTATCATCACCTATAAATAGAGGTGGTTCATTTGAGATATAGGTGTGCTCAAATAAGTTGTGCTCAAATAAACAAGCAACAAGTGAGTAAGAAATAAGAGAGACTTGCTAGAGTGTGAGTGCAAGAAAAAATGTATGTAAGAATTATAAGACGAAAGAGAACTTTTACTTAGGAATAACAAAATTCAAATTATAAACAACTGATTGAGCCCATCAAATATCTAAAAAATGAGTCATCTTTTCTTGAAGTAGGTTTAGAGATTGGCGTTCAATTAATATGTAAACCTTTATGCAATTATTTGAAGTAATCTCCAAATATTACTTCAAATTTTGGAACAAAAATCTATGGCCAAACAGTGGCTTAGCTATGTGATCATTTATATTTATTTTATTCAATTAAAAAATATTTTATTCCTGAACTAAATATGTCACTGATATAATTTTGAGAGTCAAATAAATTTTTATATATCATTTAAATATTTAAAGTTATTAATTATTGTGATTTACAACACTCTTTCTTCTATGCCAGTTCATGTGGCACTGATAAAATTTTGAGAGTGAACTAAACTTTTATGTCTTCTAAATATTTTAAGTTGCTAATTATTGTAATTTATACTATTTTTTATGTAATTTTAAAATATATAACAGACTAAAAAGAAAAGTAAAATAGACAAATTAAAATGAAAATTTTGTCTTTAAAATCTTTTAAGTTGTTAATTATTATGATTTATATTATTTTTTATATAATTTTAAATGTATAACAAATTAAAAGAAAAGTAAGATAAATAAATTAAAAAGAAAAAAGTATAAAAGAAAATATTTGTAACACCCCAGAAAATCCTAAGCCTAGAACCAACCGAGAAATCTTAAGTGTAAACTGTCAAATGGCAGAATAGGAACCACAGATGATTTCTACGAACCGTGAAACATTCCACGGGTTGTGGATGGTGTCCGTAGAAAGAGTCCTGCAAATCAGTCCCAGGTCCTGAACCACGAGAGGATCCAGAACCATGGATGGAACCACGTTCCATGATTGCCCTTCGTGAAAATCATACATGAGGGTCCCCTTTCAGCCCAAATCCACGATCAGCGTCCACGGACCGTGGAATAGTCCATGCCCCACAGATGGTGGTCGTGTAAATAATACATGAAGCTTATTCAGAGGGCACAAAATCATGACAGGGTTTCACGGCTCGTGGAATCATCCATGAACCGTGGTTTCCATCTGTGGAACTCAGGTCGCAAATTTTTCAACAGTTCTTATTAAATCTTTCCAGGGGTATTCCAGACCTTTCCTACTCTTATAAAAGACTAAGCTATGTTTTTTTAACTATCCCAAGACTAATTTCTTAGCCTAGAACTACCCAAATCCCTCATTCCCTTAGAAAACAATCGACACCTAGAAGAGTAGAGAAAAGAAGCGTCTCTTTCTTCTCCAAAGCAAGCAGAAGGGTTCTTCAACTCCAGGATCCAAACCCAAGGATTTCGCCAAGGGTTTTTCCGTCAGGTATGTGAGAATTCATCATTGGGTATACTTTCATCCATTGAGTCCTTAAGTTGATTCATTTATTCAGCTTCAATTTAGTTTTTCAGAATTTAGGGTTACTAAATTGTGCGAATCCCTTATATTTCAGTTTCCTTGTTACATATGAATCTTTATTGCATATTTCTTCAAAGTCTAGAATTATTGTGTTCTCAAAATATTCAAACCCTCAGTATTTGTATTATTCATGATTTTGAACTATGATTGTGAGGTACATATTTTATTTAGATTCTAGAACTGTTATAAGTAGTTCAACTCTTCAGGATGGTGGGTTATGAACACCCAATCAGTTAAGGATTTCATGCATTTTTAGCCAGATACTCAGTCTCACATAATTAAATGATTAGAGTGATTTCAGACTTAGCATTATATTTTTCACTCTCAGAAAGCCAGTGTTTTGAGCAATCCAGTATGTCTATATACACATAATTCAGTTGGGAGTAGTACTTAGGACTGGGTTGATGAAGGGATGAAATCTCACCCATCAATTAAGACTGAGACCTATAGTAGAAGTCCCTAAGTCCCAGAACTACGGCATCACCATAGGTTCTAAAGGGGCCATCCATCAGATCAGGCTTGAGACCTTAACCTTTTTGGGCATCAGTTTAGTGGATCCACGCCAGCCAGTGTTTATACTCTTGCCAAGGTATAAACACCCTACCAACCAGGGTTACAAGTTTGCCCCATAGTTAGCTCAGCTTGGGGTATGTCGGTTAACAGTAGCTCCCACAGTTCAGATTTAGTATTGCATGACCTCATAGTCAGTTCATTCAGTTTAGTATTGTTCAGTTGCATAATTATCTACTGGGTCATTGCATCAGTTACATATTTCAATTTCATGTTCAGTTATCTCTCATGCCCAGCATATATAGATTTGCGCATATCTCACGTGCTCAGTACATTCAAAGTACTGAACGCATACTTCTTGTGCTATATTATAGGATAATATAGGTTCAGGCACTCAGCATCCAGACCGCGGTTAGTACGATCTTCCAGACTTCTCAGTAGCAGAGTTGGTGAGTCCTCATATTTTGAGGACGGGATTTATACTATTTTTATTTAGTCTTTTATTCAGTTTTTAGACTATTAGAGTTAGGTGAGGGCTTTTCCCAACAACTAATTTCAGTAGAGGCTTTCAAATATAGAGTCAATTTTCAACTTTTATAGTCAGTTGATAATTCAAATGTTATTTTCAACTTTTATAGTCAGTTGATATTTCAAATGTTTAGCGGTGCCATAGAACTATTTGCTCTTACCCAAGAGACACATGTACCGATACCAGCGGCGACAGTATCCACAACTGCTCTACCCACCCCACAGGGTAGCCAAATTGAGCATACTCCAGGTGGTCCATCTTCTTCTGTGGCACCTCTAATGGAGAAAACTGAGTCCAGATTTTCTTTTCATCCAATGAATTTTTCCAACACAGTTTAGAGGACTATTGAGTTGAAGGAACAAATGAAGAAGTTTGCTTTGAAGTTTCAGCCGATTATTGATGCCTCAATCCAGAGAGCCATAACACTATTTATTAATGTGAATAAATGGATTGACGCATTAGAAAATAGGGTTGATGAGAAGCTACAGGAAATGGGTGCAGTTGAGCTTACAACACTAAAGCAGTAGATAGCAGAGCTTAAGGTTGATGTGGATAGATTGATGAGTAACCCAGCTTCTCAAGCTAAGGCTCCAGTAGTCTTACCACAGATTACATCAGAGCTAGTGCTTGATTTATGGGACTTTGTAGACCTTGAGCTTCGGCCAGCCAAACTGGATAAGGAAAAAGAGGCTGAATAGGGAAAGGAAAAAAAGCCTGAATTACCCCCGAGTCCCTCTGAGCATACGAAGAAGAGGAAACGAAAAGATAAGCATGTCCAAGCTAACACCGCACCTCTTAGCCCAAAGTCTCAAAAGAAGCGGATGATAGAGCCGCGAAAAAAGCTTAGAAAGATTTAGTACGGGCAACAAAGGAGTCCCTAGCCATGCAACATATCAAGGTTGATGCCGTTGGCATGGGTGGTTTGGTAAGTGGTGTTGCCAGTATTACAGGTATACCTTTTTCAGACCCCATTGTGGGAGTTAGTATTGTTGATGCTGCTTGAGAAGCTGATATTATTGAGAGGACTGTGAAGGCATCCTCTAATATTGAGATAGATATGGTCCTTAATCCACTAGGCCCGACTAGCTACACCAGATGACTGTGCTTAGGCACCACATGTATGCCTTATATCTCTTATTTTATTATTTTTTTAGTGCATTGGGGATAATGCACAACTTTTTAGATAGGGTGGGGGCAACTGTGGTCATCTGGTTAGTTTTTGAAGAGTATTTCGGTGAAGTATGAGTAGCCAAAAAACTCTCGTCATGCCGCGATGATAAATCAAGTGTTGCATGGGAGTCAACCCATGAAGGCATCTATGTGATATTCGCATCCTTGGGGTTTTCTTTCCTGTGTTCTTTCCATAGGGATTTTTTAATTTCTGTTGAATCGGCATGTTTAGTATAGGATATGTGTTTGTAGAAGTAAATTAGGAACTAAAAGCAACCATGTTCTGATTTTTGAAGAAATTCTGTGAGAAATAGAGACTCCTTCAAAGTTTTGTGCAATAAGATGTTAGAACTGACCTTGATGGATCTGTAAATGATAACATGCATATAACTGAGATAAGTAGCTTAAGCTAAAGCATAAACTTGTAGTTACCTAATTTGTCATCTTAACTCTGTTCCATGTGGGAAGTAAGCTATTTAGTATCTGTTCTTGTTGTACTGTGTGATCTAGAATTTGCCTGGTTAGTCTTGATATAGTTGTAGAATGGTTTGTATAGGACGCGATCATAGACCGTTTGTGGAATTAGTCCTCTTTAGCTAAATGACCTACCGAATGAAACTTAATCCCTTTAATCCCTAAATTTGAGCCTAAAAGTTAAACCTTTTTGTTGTTAGCTTGTCCACCTTCCTTATTTCTTGTAAATCTCTATTTTGGCCCTAGTCTCTCCTTGGACATTGTGCACCTCAACTCAGGCTAAAATCCTAAGTTGAGGGTTGCTACTATAAGGGTGAGTAGGAAGTGTTGGGTATGAAAAGATCGGGTTAGTGTTAAAAAAAGGGGGAGTTTAGCGGGTGTGGTTTGTGTGCTACAACAGAAAGAAGAACAGAAAAGAAAGAAGAAAAGAAAAGAAAGAAGAAAGAAAAATATTGATGAATAAAAAAGTGCAAAGATCTAATAAAACCCACACCCGAAGTCTGATAAAAGAAGGGAGAATAAGGGAGGAAAACTGTAAGGTCTGATAAGGTAGAGAATAAAGAAGTAATTTTAGTGTCAAGGAGGGCATTGTCACTGTTTACCCAAATGTACCATTACCATCCCTAAGCCTACATTACAAGCCTTACAAAGTCCTATAGTGATCCTAACCGAACTGTTTGAAAGCCAAGGCATAGAAAATAAGGGCTAGCCTAAGGTATTGTGCATGTACAACTTGAACTTCCTCCTGAGAGTGAGGGTGTTCCCAGTCCCTGTTTGTTAAGTTGCAATTCTAGAGTAGACTGCGATTGCTAATTATTTGGTTGGAATGTCTTCTTGTGTATGCCAGCTTACTCATGAATATATTGTTGTCAATCATGGATCCGTCCTGTGTTGTTCTGATAACTTGACTAAATGCACTAGTTTTTTTGCTATTAAGGAGTGGGTACTGTTCTAAGATTTGAGAGATAAATGAATTAGGCTGCTGCTTTAGTTTCTAGTTTCTTTGACTTAAGCGTCATGTTAGTTGTTGATTTTGTTTGTTGCTTGAGGATAATCAAACATTTTAAGTTGAGGGTGTTGATGTGCCAGGATTACACGGCACCTTCGACGCTTAATACTAAGGATTGTTGGGTGTTCTTAAGCATGTTTGTTAGATTTGATATTGTTTGTTTCTTGTACAGAGAAAAGTATTGAAAAGACCAAAGTATTGCAGTTTTCTGGGCAAAGGGAATGCCCCACAGACCTGGGATTCACCATGTCTCATGGGAAAAAAATGTCTGAACGAGGCAGCAGGAGAAGCTAAGGCATTCAAGCCTGACGGGCTGCCATCATGCATGTGAACGACATGACGGGATTTCGCATGGCCCGTTATTATGAGCCAGTGATCAATGTGAAGTAGCCAAGTAAGGGTGATGGGCAACCACGATGTGCATCATGTTCACGATGTCCCATCACAACTTCCCACGGACACAAGGCAATGAGAATGTTGAGAGACCAAGGCGAGCCAATAGGCTACCACGACAGGCATCGCGCCATGACGTCCCATCACAAGAACTTGTGAGAATGAGGCAGCGGACTTGGAGCTCAGATGGAATGAATCCCGATAGGTACCCACGATGCCCGTCATATCCACGATTCCCCACTCAGATGGAAAGAATCTTAATAGGTACCCACGATGCCCGTCGCATCCACGACAGCCCATGGGGCATCCCGTCGGAGGTTCCGCATCCATATTTCCCAGTCTTCTTAGGATTTGAACTTTTTGTCTATAAATACTTCCTCTTGGGTTTTATTTTGGGGTTTTGACTTTTGTTACCAAGTTTACTACATTATGACTCATTTTTGAGAATTCAAAGATTGTTCTTGATTTTATTGATGTGTTCTTGAGATTTCTCCTAGATTCCGGATTTCTTTACTTCTTCTTGTAAGTCTATACTCATGACTGATCAAACAATTCTTGTTTGTTTACTTATGCACATGAGTAGTTAAATCCACAACTAGGGTTGCGGGAACAATGAAGGATTAAAGAAGCAGGCAAAAGTACTTGGTAATTCTAGGGCAGTGATTGTGCATTTACTGTTCTTCCCTTCACTTTTATCTCTTTTTAACGGTGTACAATGTTAAAACTTTCCTTATCACTACTTGTTGGACCAAGGAAGTAATGGATGGGAAAAGTGTTGTTCAACAATGGAGATTTGAGGCTATCAACCCTCATCTAATA
Source organism: Jaltomata sinuosa (assembly GCA_003996215.1). Lineage (NCBI taxonomy): Eukaryota > Viridiplantae > Streptophyta > Magnoliopsida > Solanales > Solanaceae > Jaltomata > Jaltomata sinuosa. The sequence goes on along the minus strand of QJPP01007322.1, from coordinate 143,054 downwards.
GCTTGACCTTGTCCGAGAATAGCTAATTTGGGATCCAGGGTAAGGGTTAGTAAAGCATACACCCGCGGCTGGATCAAAGCGTAGGTGAAATTCATATATCTGAGGGACCAACTATTTAGGTGAACCTAACTTACCAATTCAGCATGCTAAGCACCAAGCTAGTTACTAAGTACAACACCTTACTAAGTTATGATCTCATGGGCAACACTACCCTAGTCGCTTCTCTCATTGATAACAAATTTTGAAACTGATATTTGATACTTGTTCGATACTTATTTACAATAAATATTTATCACTTAAAACCCCCCTTTCGAGGGAAATAAATGGCTAGCAGCACAAGTGAAAACTAATCAACACTAGTCCTACCATATTCCCTGTGGGATCGACCCCAACCTTCGTTGGGTTTTATATTTGAACAGCGACCGCTTACGCTTCTAAAAAGAGGTGTAATTTTGGCGCATCACCTACACCCTGGATGTGACACAGTGCTTAGAGACACAAGTGACCCCAAACTAACCCATGGTCTAGCATATACTAAGCATTCTGAATAATAAAGACTAAATAGAAGCTAAACTGATTGAAAACATAAGTTTTAGAATTTAACTTAGTTCTCTAAAAAACTTATAAGTTTGAAAGATAAACTTAATCTAGAATAAAGTGGATGTCTAACTCTATGTCTGAAAGCCTCTACTACTGATGAGCTGCTGGGACAAGTCCTCAACTAACTCCAAATACTAAAATTTTAAATAAGTAAAAGAAATCATCTCAAAAGTTTGTCCTCGGATGATGAGGACTCACCACTAGTAGTCGCGGATGTGGAATTGGAGCGTATTAATCATAATGCTGAGACTAAGTGCCTAAACCTGCATCATAATTGGATGCAACACAAAGAGTATACAATTATTTCTTTAGATGTACTGAGAATGCGGGATATGCAAGCTAAAAGATAACTAAACATGCTAAAATACTGATAAACTGTTTTAAAATTTAAACTGAATGAAAGGCTGAATCTATGGTACAATGGCCCAAACATAAGATACGTAAAATCTGAAATGCATAAATATTCTGAAAAAGACATAATAAAAGTAGTAAAGATGAACTGAGGGACAAGTACATATCTACTGAGTCTTATACTGTTGATGAGTCTCTTAACTGACATAAACCACGTGAGCTAAATGTGGAGTCCGATGTATAGCCCCATCGAGAGGACCAAATATACCTTGCCAGGGTATAGAGGCATGACTGGAATGATAACTAATTTGATGCCCAACTGAGGGTCTAAGTATACCTATAGTGGCACGTAGTTATGAGACTTTGGGTGAAACTGGGACCCTAGTCCAACTCGATGCTAAGTACTACTCCCAAACTGGATACTGATAGCTCGTTTAAAACTGAAGTTCTGAAAGTTGGGTCAAAACTCAACTAGTATGAAAACACTTTTCTGAAAGAGCTGTAGACTAAAAACTGGCTAACTTCTTGCTCAAAGCTGAATGCTAACAATGTAGGCTAAATTCTGAAGAAAAGCATTTTTAAATGAAAATACTACAATTCTTAGGCTAAGTCCTTGTCTTTTGATATCATTGTAAAAGTCCATGAAAGTTATTGAAACTAAAGTATATATCTTTAAAATAGGATATAAACCATATAATAAGCATAAGGACTGAATTCTATAGAAATCTATATGATAGGGTAAGAAACCTAGTTTCATAAAACCATGAAATTCGAATTTGAAGACTAAAGTTTTGGGCATAAGGGAGAACAAAGCCCTTAATGAATACCCACATACCTGGTTGTCGAAGATTCTTGAACTAAAACTGGTGTATGAAGCTTTGGGGAAGAAGACCTAGGTCTATAGCTTGAGAGATGATGCTTCTTTTCATTATTTATGAGGTTTGATCAATTTATTGAGGCGCGATAACCTGGCTCAGTGCCATGGCCTTAACACGGCAGACCATTACCGTGGCACGCCCTTAACGTGACACACTGGATCCATGCCACAGCCTTGATGTGGGTAGATACTGGAATTTGCAGACTTGTATCTGGCTCACCACTGTGCCACTCTAATAAAATGGAGCTTAGTTTTCGTGGCACGGGGGTGTACTTTGGCTTCCCAATTTCGCCTCCAACGCACTCTTTTCACCTTCTTTTGTGTCCCATGGTTTGTAGATGTTTGTAGGATTCATTTAGCTTTCACCCATATTCACTCACACATATGCAAATTATCACAAGAAAGGGTGTAAGAATCAAATTTCGCTCTCTCTCACAAAGAATTCACATGTCATAGAAGATGAACCTTAAGCTTGACCTTAGTGTAGTACTCCATTAATATCATAATATCAAAGCTCAAGATCAAGTAGGACTTTAAGTATCGTAATGTAGGCTAAAGGATGGGTAGGAACTATTTGGTCAAGAATAGTGACTATCTTCCCTAAGCGATTTAATACATCACATTTTATGTTAAAACCATCTCCAACCAACATATTTTACACTTCTATTATCTTTCCCACTCTCTTTTGTTTTTCCCCATCTCTTTAGCTAGCTTACGCATCTTTGGCATGGATTATTTGCTATCAACTCATGATTCACTTCTTTTTGATCAATTTTTTTCCCGTTACATTACTCCCAACCAACAACAAAAATCTTTGCCAACACACCAAAAGCTATTTCTTTGGGCTTCAACTTCAATTTTTCCTTTCTTCAATTTTACACTCCTTAACATCTTAATTTCTCAACTAAAGCGCTTAGGAGTTTTGAATAAAATTGTGGGCAATTGAAAGAAAAGGAATAAGCTATAAATATGTCTATAAAGAATAGGCTAAAGGCTCAACGGGTCTAGCTATAGTCATGCATAGAGGGTAGATAAAGAGGGTATAACACATGGCTATCAAAGAAATGCCTATATAATCTCTTAAACTCAACATTCTTTATTTCACTTTGCAAACACACGGGGCAAGTACTAGACACCAAAATGCAACATGGAATAACAAAAACCTCCCTCACACATGGAACATGTTCAAATCAAGAAGGGTACCTATAGACTCTCAATAAAGCAATTGCAAAAATTCAAATTTAAGCCAACAAGAGTCAAGCCTAGGTGTCTCCCAGTAGTCATTCAATATTTCAAATCATGCCATAGAATTAAACACCAACTTGTGACAAGTAATCATGTGTAGCACCTAACAAGAGCATCTCGATTTATTCCTAATGACAAAATTTTTAAATTTACTCCTATAACTCAAAAAGGATACTGGGTTCAAAGGGCTCCTCCTCGGAAAGTAATCGAAAAGAAAAATCGAGGAGTGGTTGAAGTGTGCTTCTACTAAACAGACCAACCACAAAAACTAAAAAAAACAAAGATAAAATCTTTTTGTATTTTTTTTCTATTTACTTAAAAACTTGAAAATAAATAAAGATAGAAATCCTATAGCGCACTTCACCCTAAACAAATCGAAAGATTCCCACCCCACACTTAAAAACATACTTTGTCCCAAAAGTATAAACTAAAAGTAAAGATAGAAATATTCCTTGAGGCCTCTAGGTCTAGCTAGTAGCATGAAGTCCATCAACGAGGTCCGGAGGACACTACACTTAGTGTTTTCCATGCTCCTTAGCTAAAATCTTAGGTACTCATACTTCCATTAAACCTATCAACATAACACAAAAACAAAACCAAAGGTGATACAAAAGAAAAGAAAAGAATAAAAATACTACCTTAACTTTGGTTGCCTCCCAAGCAGCCCTTGATTTAATGTCACGAAATTACTTACATCACATCTCCCATTCCTATTCTCTTATCCTCTTCCTCCTGCTCAGGTCTAATCTTCTCCTTCTCTTCTGAGCTCTCTTATGCTCACCCTTGAGGTCTGTGGCCTTTCTTACACCTATCTTCTTCGGATTCCATTCAAGTCTTGCAGGTTCAGGCTTATTTATAAGCTTAGAAAATTCCATGAGAGAGTTCAAAGAGGTGATTAGAGGTTATCTCTTCTCAACCCGACACTCATCCACTTCCATCGTTGTGATCATGCATAGATATTTGTAGTGTGAAGGTGTTTTGAGTGCTTTGTACACTCAGAAGACCACTTCTTCATCATTCAATCTTATTTTGAGCGTGCCCTCTCTAACACCAATAATGCTCCACCAGTAGCCAAGAATGGACTTCATAATATGATTGGTACCTTATCGTCTGCATCATAGTCTAGAACAATAAAGTCAGCAGGAATAATGAACTTACCAACCTTGATGAGAACATCCTCAATAATTCCTTCGGGGACCACTCTAGTTTTGTCCACCATCTGTAGCACAACTCATGCAGACCTTGGATTCCCCAACCCACGAGTATTAAATAATGAAAGGGGCATCAAATTGATTCTTTCCCAAAATCACTCAAAGCTTGGACAATATTACTTTCACCAATTTGTATAGAGAGGGTAAAACTCCCAGGGTCCTTGAGCTTTTTGGGCATCTTGCTCACCACCACCAAACTACACTCTTCAAAAAGTTCCATAGTCTTAATATCTGCAAGTCTTCTTTTGTTCACCACCACATCCTTCAAGTACTTAGAATACTTAGGCATTCCCTACAAAATATCTAACAAATGAAGGTTAATGTGAAGTTATCTAAACGTATCAAAGAACTTCTTGAAATAAGCATCCTCTTTGGATTTTATAAGCTATTGAGGGAATGGTGGTGGTGGTCTGTCTTGAGCCTGCACAATTGGATTTCTTTTGGGGTACTCAAACTTCCCCTTTTTTTCTGCTTCTTAGGACTCAGCCTGCTTTTGTGTCTGCTTGGGCGTGATCAACTCTTCTTGCATCTCATAATTTTTCTTTGGAGATGCGTCAATCAAATCACTCCCACTCCTCAAGGTAATTGTCATCACATGCTTTGGCTTTTCTGTATCACTAGGCAAACTCTCTTGAGATCATGTGTTTTGTGCCTGAGCCAATTGACCCATCTGCGTCTCTAACTTCTTTTGAGACAATTGCTAATTTTTCATCTCCGCAACCATTTGTTCTTGTTGGCCAGAATCTTTTTCAATATTTATTCTATATTGCTGGCCTGAGTGTTGTTCTGAATACCTTGCTGATTTTGAAACTGTTGTGGTTGATCCTAATTATTGCCCTAAGAGTAGTTGTGCTAACTCTTGCAGTTGCAGTTGTAAGCACTACCATAGTTTTGATTACCTTTTTATGCATTGCCCACAAAATTTATCGACTCAATATTCGCTCCATACAAGTCTACCGAATGACCACTAATAGCACAAGTTTTACACCAAGTTTGAAACTATTGTACTGCATTAACTTGAGCCTGAGGTTGAGCCATATTCAGTTTGTTCAACTGAGTAATCACCTGATTCTGAAAAGTGGCCAACTGTGCAACCAGTGTCGTGACACTATCTATCTCGATCATACATGTAGGCTTCTTCAGCATATTTCTGGACCTATCACCATACCACTCTGCATTATATTGAGCAATACAGTTGAGGAGAGTATGTAGCTCAATCATAGGTTTTCTCCAAAGCTTGACCACCTGCCACTGAATCTAGCAAAATTTTGTGTTATTATCAAGACTTTCTAGAAAAGTGTGAGCTAATACCTCATTATTCTGCTAGGTATGTTGGCAATTGCTAAGAAGAGACTTGAATCTCTCCCATGCATGATAGAGATTCTCATCTGACTTTTGCTTGAAACTCAGAATTTTACTCCTCAACTTTGTAGTTTTGCCAGATGGAAGAGTCGGATTAGGAACTTCTTTGCTCAATTATCCTAGGTTGTGATTGAGTTTTAAGGTTCTGGCTTCAACCATTTCTTTGCTTCTCCCAAAAGTGAGAATGGAAAAAGTGTGAGCCTCATGTAGTTTGTGGAGACTCCTGCAGGAATGAATGTGTCACTTATCTCCAGAAAGTTCTGTAGATGAACCTGTGGATCCTCATGTGACAAGCCTATAAACTGTTCACTTGTGTGCAACAATTGCACCATGTTCTATTTCAGTTCAAATCTACCTCCTTCAACTGACTTTTTAATACAGGAGGTCACATTATTTGCGGTGGGATTGCCACTTCGCGCACTATCTTGCGGGTTGGTTGATCATCAGCCATTGCTGCAGGAATAATCTCAGCCTGTTTAACTTGTTGGATTGGATAGAGAAGTGTTGCTTCTCTTATTGGTACAAGCGTCACTCAGGTTCGGGATGTAGTTCAAAGAGTTCCCTTTCCCTTGCCAGCTTGCTCAAGATTCAAAAGTTATACCTGCAAATTCAGTAGCTAAGACCAAGTTGTTAGAACTTATCAAACGAAATAGTAAAAATAAAAATTAGAAGGTTGCTAATTTTCAAGTCCCTAGTGAGGGCACTAAAGACTTGTTAATCCCAAGCACACATGCAAGTGTACGTGGTCGTGCAAGTAATAAACTTGCTCTTGCCAGCCAAATATCGATCCCACTAGGACTTGGTATTTAGCAAGCAATCCAACTTAATTAATACTATTGAGGTTAACCAAGTGTGATTCGTAACAAAGAGTTTGAGCTTTGTTTTTTGAAACTAAATGCTAGAAATAATGATGATATGAAATTCAGAATGTAAACAATATAGAGAGAGTTCCCGGCTTGATGCATTTACTTCACATTCATGCTTAACTATGGTTTCTGGCCAGTGTTGGTGTTTATCATGATGGATGATCTACGGGGTTAGGATAGCGATATACCTAAATGCCCCACTTGGTTAACGAAATGGGAAGATAGTTTAATACATTCGAATTAAAGACTCACATGACAACTCAACGATGTAGTTGTGAGATTAATGTAATGACCCTTCCGGTCATTTCCACGTTTAAGTTTTGAAGTCAAGCAAATCGACAAAATTTATCGTAAGTTCTTTAACAAATTTCCTGAACTTTGGGTCAAATGTCTCAGGGCTTTTCTCTCAACATATAAAGAGTTAGAAGTCCCCCGAAATACCAAATCGAAGATCTACGAGTCTAGTTTCCAACGCACAAAACCTCACGTCCAACTGATCTCGGAGTAAAAAGTTATGACTGTTTTACCGCGGACTGTCTGGCAGAAAACGGGTTGCGAACCGGGTCGCGAATCGGGTCGGGTTAAACTCGATTTAAGCCTCAACGTCACGTTTTAAAATGTCATTTCAGTTCCGAAACAGTGATAAAACATAAGGGAGGATCCCGAGGGAATTCTTGAGTATCAAAATCGTGCGTTGTCGAATTACGAGCCTAAACTTAAGAATTTTATTAGCATCGCGCGTGTATTTGAAAATATTTTATTTAAAAGTTGAATTTGGTAAAAACTATATTAGTATTAACTTTTCAAAATATTTTAAAAGTTTATGAAAAGTATTTTTGTTACGATATAATGGTATATGTATTTATTTTATAAAGTTTTTATACATTGTATTATTTTAACGGAGATAGTGAACTTAGTGGTGTTGAAATTTATTATTTTAATATAGTAGGTTTTATTCAAAATAATTTTCTAATGATTATGGTATATTCAAAAATTATATTTATTATACTACGAATTTATGCAATACCCGAGTATATACCTAACGGAGAGAATTGGTTGCCACCTCCACTTCCACGTGGAAGTGGAGGCATTGTACAACAAGTTAGGCAGCAATTAGTGTACAATTGGTGGAATCATTTAATTATAGGTGGATGACCTTTATAAACTATTAGTAGTAGTACAATCCTTAAATTCTCAACCTTCAGTGAATTAATACTTCCAAATATGATCAATTCTCTTACTGCTTACATACGTGCTTGTGTCTATTCCTAGCACGTTGATGAGAGGTTTTTTATAAGAAATATACTTTGATGAGTTATTCTATCACGGATCAAGTTGATTGTCTACGTCAAGTTATTCAAGCCCGAGTTCAAGTTTGATTTCGTTTTGGAGCTTCTTTTCGGAGAGGTTTGAGCTTGTCGTCGGACGACAGGTAGGTTATGGTTTATTTTCCCTAGACTCCGTATATATAGAATAAAATTGTATCAATGGGCATCCTTGGGTTGGATTATTAGGTTGGCACCACAGACCTCGACCGCGTTATTCATGTCCGCCTACTTTTGTTCCTCCGTTGCTTGTAGTATTTGTCGTTATATTTTATTTACCCTTGTAGTCCTGTGAGGCCTTGTTGACTCTGGAACATAGAAGGTGGGATTTTGGGAATGTCCGCGAGTCCCGGGCATAGAATTATCCTTCTAGGCTGGTTATGCTTGCTGAGTAGTTGTGGGCCTGTGCAGGGTCGATAGGTTGATTGTGAGCTGTGGGGCAGCTATTGTGTGTGATCATACCATTTTCATGCATATAAAGAGGTTTTATCCATGTTTTACTATGGTTTTAGCTTCGGGCGTACTGGTACTATTTTCTAAACCTTGCATGGTCCGGGGGCCCCGTTTTGATGGAAATAATTTGGAAATGGTTTGATTTAAACTTGTAAATATTCTTGGGTAAAAGAAAGTAAAATTATGATTTAAATCACCAGTTTTACGATTAACGCTAGACTCAGCAGGGCCGGAGTGCTAGTTGAGTTTTCTTGCTACTTGAGATGATTTTTAGTCTCAGTCGGACCGAGCACCTGAGATGACTTTTTACTATTTAGACCCGGTTACGCCCGGGCACCCTTGGAGGGGTTTTTGAGACATTTTCCTACTACTTTAGTCCTGGACAGGGTCTGGGCATTGCATATTCGAGACTGGGTCTCCATCCTGATACCGAACTTGCTTCCGGATGACATGTTCTGATACTGAGTTTTAGTATGGGGTCTGGGACCTCCATGGACCTTGCCATCCGGGCCAGGGGCTACGGGCTGCGTGTGCCGGAGGAGGGGTATACGGTGGAGTAGAGGTAAACGGGCAGTGTCCTTCCATGGAACCTACCTGCTGGGCCGGATCGGCGCCGGAGGAGGTACATACAGAGATACCATGGCACTTGAGATCTTCATGCATCATATCATTCATGGTTCGAGGTTCCACCCTTGTTTGTTGTTGCTGATTGTACGCTCCGGTAGTATGGGATGCCGGAGGGTTTGTTTTCACTTGTTTGTGTTCCTCAGTTGTATGGGCGGCCGGGGGACTGTAGGTAGACTTTTGCTTTTTACTTACAGAATTGTTCTCTATTATGGCTGAGGGTGAGCTCTTGGCGATCGGAGCTTAGCTTTAGTTTATCTTTTGCTTCATGTACTCTATTACCATTCAGAGACATCTGTATATATTGTTTTGGATTATTTGCACTCCATGTATATAGTTTGGGCTCTATACTATGATACCAGGTCTTGGGGTTTGGTTTAGTTTCCGCATATGTATATATTTATATCCCTGTTATCTATTTTGTTCGTCTTGTTCCCTTTTTTTGCTAGATAGTAGCCCATTACTAACTGTTCTGGGCTACGGGGATTGGTTCACCTACCGGGGGTTGTAGGTTCCATCATGACCGAGAAATTGGGTCGTGACAACTAATTTGGGTAGATAACTTAGAGGATGACCATTCCCGAGTTGTAATATCAACCCCGTAGATCAACAATCACGATAAACACCAACACCATCTAGAAACCATAGTTAAACATGAATGTGAAGTAAATGCCTCAACCCTGAAACTCTTCATATATTGTTTACAATCCGAATTTCATATCGTCGTTATTTCTAGCATTTAGTTTATAAAAACAAAGCTCAAACACTTTGTTATGAATCACACTTGGTTAACCTCAATGGTATTAACTACGTTATATTGCTTGCTAAACACCAAGTCCCAGTGGAATGATATTCGGCTTGCAATAGCCATTTTATTACTTGCAGGATCACATACACTTGTGTGTGCTCTTGGGAGAAACAAGTTTATAGCACCGTCGCTGGGGATTTGAAAATTTTCAACCTTCTAATTTTTATTTTTACTATTTCGTTTGATAAGTGCTAAAAACTTGGTCTTAGATAATGAATTTACAGGTACAAGTTTTGAATCTTGAGCAAGCTGGCAAGGGAAAGGGAACTATTTGAACCACATCCAAAACCTGAGAGACCCTTGCACTAATTAAGAAGAGAAGCAACTTTTCTCTATCAAATCCAACAAGTTCACTAGGCTGGGACTATTCCTATAGCAATGGCTGATGAACAACTAGCCTGTAAGATAGTGCGCGAAGTGGCAATCCCACTTGCAACTAATGTGACGTCCTGTATTTGAGAGCCAGCCGCAGGAGGCATATTTGAGCTGAAACAGAACATGGTGTAATTGTTGCACACAAGTGGATAGTTTACAACCTTGTCATATGAGGATCAATAGGTTCATCAATAGAACTTTTTGGAGATAAGTGACACATTCATTCTCACAGGAGTCTCCACAGACTATGTGATGCTTACACTTTTCCCACACACGTAAGTGCACATAGTGTGCAAGTAATAAAGTGGATCTTGTGAGCCGAATGTCGATCCCACAAGGACTTGGTATTTAGCAAGCAATCAAACATAATTAATACTATTGAGGTTAATGAAGTGCGATTCATAACATAAAGTTTGAGATTTGTTTTTATAAACTAAATGCTAGAAATAACGATGATATAAAATTCAGATTGTAAACAATATATGGAGAGTTCCAGGGTTAAGGCATTTACTTTACATTTATGCTTAACTATGGTTTCTAGCCGGTGTTGGTGTTTATCGTGATTGTTGATCTACATGGTTGATACTACAACTCGGGAATGGTCATCCTCTAAATCATCTACCCAAATTAATCCCACAACTACATCATTGAGTGGGGATGTGAGTCTTTAATTCGAATGCATTAAACTATTTTCCCGTTTCATTAACCAAGTGGAGCGTTTAGGTATATCGTTATTCTAACTGCAAATCATCCATTACAATTGCTATCTAACAATAAATGACATGATCCACACTCCCTACATTCTTCATTCCATTACTAAACTCCTATGGTCAATTCATTTTGAGACTTAGATTTATCCTAAAGTTGATGACGCTTTATAATAGTTGAAACAAGAACGTAAGAACAATCACATGACACGATAAACAATTAAACCAACTATAAATACATACTTAAGCAATCATGTTGTAGCCTCAACCCTAGAGAGAGGGTGTTTATCCACTCATAATCTAATTCCTAATTACAAAATTGATGTTGTTCATACAAAAATTAAGTAAATAAAACATTGAGAATAAGAATCCTAAGGAAGCCTACTCCTTGTGTTTTTGCAATACAAAACCGTCTAAGTATATTTAAAATTGAAGCTAAGTATCCTATTTATAGTGTAGTACAACTTGTACATGACGAGACCTAGGTCTGTGGCACCTCAATATAGCGGTAGCCTGGCTCCGTTCCACGACTTTAACGTATCAGGTCACTATCGTGGCACACCCTTAACACGGCACACTGGCTCCATGCCACGGTGTTGAAATGGGAAGCTACTATAATGTGCATAAAATGGATCTTAGTTTTCGTGGCACGGGGGTGTACTTTGGCTTCCCAATTTCGCCTCCAACGCACTCTTTCCACCTTTCTTTGTGTCCCATGGTTTGTAGATGTTTGTAGGATTTATTTAGCTTTCATAGATCTTCCAATGGTCTCCTAAAACAACTCATAACACAATTTAGTCCATACAACACAATAGAGATCATCAAAGTACACTAGAAAACGCATAGCTCAAGCTAGCAACACTAGGTTCCTCGTCTAAACTCTATTTGATATATTTGACTCTTGACTTGTTCCAATTGTACCTTGAATGTTATAAACATGTACTTTAGAAACAAAATACGCATATACAACCTATATGCCTCAATATCACATCAATTTATCCTCAAAACTAAGTTAAACGTGCATAGATAATGACACTTAGGTGTATAAATATGCTTAAGATAAAATAAGAAAAGTCCAAAATACCCCTAGGAAAACTTTATTGAAAAGCTGCTTAAATTTTTAGAACAGGGCTCCATGACCGAGAACCATGGTCCATGGAATAGTCCATGGCTAATGGACTTGGTCCGTGGTTCCCATCATTATGGCCGCCTACAGGTCTAATTTCCACGACAACAAATCATGACTTGTGGACTGTTCCACGGTCTGTAGACTTGGTCAGGGATCTTAGGACTTTGGTTGATCCTCAGGGCTAGTTCCATGATTGGGGACCATGGTCTGTGGTCTATTCCATGATCCATGGAACCCTTCCATTGTCTCTGTCTGTCACTTTTGATAATAAGACTCTTCATTGTAAAACATTGATAACTTCTTACTCATGACTCAAATTAATGTGTGGTCGGTGGCATTGCAAAAAAGACTCAAAGACCCTTGAGTTTATTGGGTACTAGGCTACCTAACTCTTTATATACTTGGAAGAGTGATCATTTGAAGCTAACCCTAGTTGAGTTTAAACTTTGAAACTTTTTGGGGTGTTACAACTACCCATGTGCACTACCGGGTGCCCAGGGTGGCATCGAGGGCCCTTTTGTAGTGCATTTTTTGCATATTTTTCTTTTTTTCACCTATATTAAGCCTCCATCTTGACTTAATATCAATGGACATGCTCCGGATCATCATCCTCAGCTCCTACTTAGACTTCAAATCTTTATTAGCACTCCAATTTGCTCCAAATCCATACAAAATCCTTGATTCTTCATTCTACACACCAATACAAGCTACATAAGTGTTTATTATATAAAGTAAGCTCAAGAGTGTATTAAAACAAGTAAAAATGTGAGGCAATCAATAGCTTAAAATCATGACTTTTAGCCTCATATCATAGTACCTATGCCTGCTGGTGTGGCTGAAGTAATAGGTTGGGATTTATTTCCCCTATAGTCTTACTTAGCCGATGGACATTCCCTATGAATATGGCCTAGTTGGCCGTTGCCATAATGACACTCCCCTGCATGGTTATTTCCATAATTGTTGCAAGTAGTTGGGGGGGGGGGAAGGTTACCTTGTGACTGGGAGCCTTGAGCTCTGAAACACTGATCAGTGAAAAACCACTGGCCATTCTTGGACCTCAGTGCATGAGCACTAACTGAAGATGGAGCAGGTCCTGACGAATCCTTCAAAAAGATCTCTTTCTTAGAAAAGAAATTGCGTAAATTCTTTTTTTCTCCCATGCTTTCCGTTGGTCAACAACCAACCTGTTCTTCTGGTGACTTACCTTATGGCCCGCTGTTCTGACCCTCTTGTTCTGTTCTCTTTCTTTTCTTTCATCTTTTCCTTCTCAACCTGTTAGGCATACACCATCAACCTATATATGTCCATGTCATTTATCAACATTGCCCATTTACACACCTTTCTCACCTACTTTAAAGTCCCGTGTATAAATTTACTTATCTTTGCCCTCATAAAAGACACCATTTCCAGAGCATATTGGGTAGTTGTGTAAACATCAGGCTATACTCCCTTACGCTCATAAAACCTTGATTGAGATTCACAAACTCATCCGCTTTGGCCTCCCTCAACTCTTGGGGAAATAAGTGGTTGATGAAAGGATCCAAAAAGTTATCCCAATTTGTAGGAGCTACATTCTCACCATGAGTTAACTTCTGATGCTTATAGCAGATGCTAGCGATATCCTTTAACTGGTAGGAGGCAAGTTCTACCCACTCTGTCTCGGTAGAATGCATCACTCTAAGAATCTTTTGGACCTTATCAATGAAATTATGAGTGTCCTCTTCAGCCTTTGACACAAATACCAATAGGTTCAACTTGAGAAACTCACGGATCCTTGAAGTATCTGACAAGTTGTATGAGTTGGATCTAGAAATGAATGCGCGTTAAAGGCGGGACATGACTTCTGTGAGTTGTGTGAGCATCTGAATAGCTCATCTAAATTTTGCATCAGCAGTAGTAGTGCAGGGTGGCCGAGGAGCAGATGTCACAGGAAATTTTACTGGGCTTGATGGCATAGGTGAAACTCGAACACTTGTGTTCTGATTAGAAGAGCGACATCAATTTCCTGTCTGCATCCCGAGAGGTGGAGGCATTATATTAGCATTGGCCCTAGTAAGAACCTCAACACTGGTAGTGGCTCTTTGACTGGAAGTCCTTTTTGGAGGCATGATTTGAAATACATACAAGCATGAATTAGGACAACTTCATATAGTTTAACTTTATTGCACAAACTAGAGTATGAAAGAAATGAGGTACTTCCTAATATCATGTAGCTTCCCTGCTATAAGTGTGACATGCTTCACACCCATAAAAATAACTCTATTAGACACGACTTTATAGACACCCCAAGACACTTGAACCTAGTTTTTTGATACCAAGTTTGTCACGACTCGAGCCTAGATCCTGGACGTGGCTAGCCCCCAAAACTATTACTAGCCGGAGAGAATCACCTGGCATATAAAATGAGCATTTCATCTAGCATAATAAGAAGACATAAATAATGAATATTAGAAATTTTGACAATCAATATAAAACTACTTTTATAAATAAGAAGACTTAAAGTTTCATAAATGAGGTTACACAATGGTCCAAATTTGAATAAATAACTCTGACAACTGTTGTCTATGAAGCCTCTAAATATGAATGATAATATCTACCAGGACAAGGCCCTTTATATAACTTAAAACTAAAAAAACTAGGAGTTTTAGACTAAGCCCCTAAAAATAAGGGAGGTCTCACAATAGCTAAACTTGGTAACCTCAAAGATGCGCCGGATCAAGAACCACCTAAGTCTACATTGTGAAAGGATGCAGTGCCAAATAGAGTCAGTACATCAAATGTACAATGTGTAAAATAGCACGAAAAACTACATCATAACGTGTATGGATCATTACAACTAATAGAGATAAGGAAGAACATCATAGAAACATAAACTGGAAACATATTGTAGAAGGCTAAGTACATTCATTCTTTCTTTGTTCATGGTGGGTATAAATAGTGTAACCATCACAATTATACATATCTAACAATGTCTATATGATTTCCCTAGCCCCATATTAAATAGTGGAATAAATTGAGCACCCTGACCCCAATAGATATAGGGGGCTCTATTTGAGCACCCTAGCCTCAATATCAATGAGGGATCAAATATAGCTGGTAGGTTTGACTGAGAAACATGACCCCAAAAAAATGGGGGACTCAAACCAAGCTGATAGATTATCCACTTTAGGCTCAAAATTATAAGTTATGTTATTCATCAACATCATAGATGATTTATGGAAAGTAGCATCATAGTTCATCTTCCCATAGTTTATAAGTTATAGACTTTCATGACTTTATGAAAAGTAAGCTTTTAGGGTGTTCATGTTTATTTTGACATAATATATGGTTGAGGAGTTCATATAATCATGTTCAATCATAAGTAAAAGAGTTTGTATTAAAAAACATAGAAGTTACACTATCATAAAAGTTTACAGTTTGAGATTTCATATGATTCAAGGGAAGTTATAAGTTCATAAACTTCACAAGATTCATGAGATACATACTTCATTAGATTTTTTGAGTTCATAAGATTCATAAGGATTATAAGTTATATACGATTCATGAGATGCCTATCAGTTTCATAAGGTTCACCAATTTTATAAGTGCATATAGAGGAACATCCAAAGAAACACATAACTTAAGTAAAACATGAGATGAGAAGACATGGATAGAGAGCATTATGAGGGCTTTGTGAGGAATATAAGATTTATCATAATCATTAGGATCTTTCCTAACCCTAGTTTTTTATTTATGAGAGTTATTCCAATACATGGTATGACATTCATGAGGAATAAAGAGAAGAGGGGTAGCCTTAAATACCTGAGAAGGAGAGGAGAACTTTGGAGAAGGACTTGAAGGATCCCTTGCTTGAATCCTAAGTGTTGCTTGAAGTACTTTTCTGCTATTAGAGTTTGGGAGAGAATGAGGAGAAATATTGATGATTTTCTACAAGTGTAGGTTATTTTAGGATGTTTAAAAATCAAACTAGGAGGCTTACACAAAAGTCTTTGCACTAAAATATCCTTAATTAGGCAAAATTGGGAAAAGTTTATGCTTGGAATGTCTTAGTCATGCCATGGGGCTCATAGTGCTTCCTGAAAAGTGTGCCATAGAGCCTAAAGTGGCAACCCAAAGGTGAAGTACACCTCCCAAGGCACCTCTAGTTTGTTTTTTTAGAATGTTAAAGTTTGGTGATAAGTGCCGCATGGACCTCAACACGGAGACACTCTGGCATGACGTACTAATAATTTTTCATGCGCAAAACTTTTTTTAAGTCCCAAAACTCATCCTAATAAATTTCTTATTATTCTAGGGGTCATACAATGCAGTTTTCAAGCTCAAAAAGGCATATAGAGTGAGATGAATAGGAAATGAAATTTTAGGGTTTTTAAATATGCTCTAGCAGTCGCTTGGAATTGGAAGCATCTCATGAGGTTATCACTGGTATGTTAAAATTATTCTCTCATGATGTATATACTTTACTTGACCCTGTAGGTACTTTATCTTTTGTGACTCCATACGTTGCTATGAAGTTTGGAATGAGTACCGTATAAATTTTTGAACCTTATTCTATTTCAACTCCTATTGGTGAGTCTGTCATAGCTAGATGAGTCTATAGAAACTGTACAGTATCCATTCATCACAGAAATACCATGGCTGACTTAGGTGAGTTGGATATGATCTACTTTTATGTTATTATGGGCATTGATTAGTTGTACTCATGTTACGCTTTGGTTGATTATAGAACAAGAATTGTAAAGTTTTAGTTTCCTCATGAACAAGTCATTGTAAGAAATGGAGTCTAGTAGTGCCAAAGGAAATTACATTTCGTACCTTAAGGCTAGAAAGATAGTTTTCAAGGGTACATCGATCACTTAGTTTAGGTTGGGGATTCTAATGCTTAAGTCCCATCGCTTAAGTCAGTTTCGATTGTCAATGGGTTTCCAAAAGTTTATCCTGATGATCTTCCAGGAGTTTATCCCAATAGGGAGATAGACTTTGGAACTGATGCCCTTCCTGATATGCAGCCTATATCTATTTCATGTATATAATGGCTCCAACAGAATTAAAGAGTTAAAGTAAGAGTTGAAGGATCTCTTTGATAAGGGATTTATTTTACTGAGTGTCTCTCCATGGGGTTTTCCAGTTCCATTCATGCACAAAAATGATGGTTCTCTTATAATGTGCATTGACTATCCTCAGTTGAATAAGGTCACCATAAAAAATAAATATATACTCCCCATAATCGATGACTTGTTTGACCAACTTTAGGGTGCTAACTATTTTTCTGAGATAGACCTCAGATCTGTTTATCATTAAATGAATGTTAGAGAGAGTGACATTGCAAAGAAAACCTTCAAAACACAGTATGGTTATTTTGATTTCCTAATCATGTCTTTTGGTTTGCCTAATGTACCAACAAATTTATGGACCTCATCAACCTAGTTTTCAAGAAGTATCTTGACATGTTTGTGATAGTCTTCATTGATGACATCCTAATCTACTCCTTTAGTAAGGAGGAGCATGCTAATCAACTTCGAAATTGTGTTGCAGATGCTTAAGGACGTGAGTTGGTTACAAGGTTTTCTAGTAAGGGTGTCAAGTTTGATTACCAAAAAATTGATGTATTAAAGAATTCACCCAGACCCATGACTCGGACTGATGTTAGGAGTTTTTTGGGTTTGACTGGTTAATACAAAAGGTTTGTAGAGGGTTTCTCAACTATTTCTTCTCCTTTGACAAAGTTAACTCAAAATAAAGATAAGTTTCAGTGGTCTAAAGTGGGTGAGAAGAGTTTTCAGGATTTGAAAGCAAGGTTGACTTTTGCTCCAGTATTAACCATACCAGAGGGAACTGATGACTTTATTGTGTATTGTGATGCCTCAAGAGTTGGTGTTAGTTGTGGTTTGATGCAGCACAACAAGGTTGTAGCTTATTACTCCAGGAAACATAAGAACCATGTGAAGAACTACCTGACTCATTATCTAGAGTTGGAAGAGGTAGTGTTATCCTTGAAGATCTGGCATCACTATTTCTATGGTACTTATATTGATGTCTTCAGTAATCACAAGAGTCTACAATATATCTTCAGTTATAAAGAGTTTAATCTCAGGAAGAGAAGATGTCTTTATCTACTCAAAGATTAGGATAGGAACATCTTCTATCACCTAGGAAAGGTGAATTTGGTCGTCGATTCCATTAGTAGATTTACCATGGGAAGTTTGACCCATGTTGAGGAATGAAATAAAAAGCCTACAAAAGATATTCATCAATGTAAAAAATGCCACGACAAAAGTAATGGGCCCTGTGGGAACCTACTCTAAGCACCTATATAGGAGAACCCTTACCACCCGATCCAATAGGCACTGTAGAAATTAAAAAGTAAAACATAAGGAAAAATGCCTTTTTGTATAATAGAAAACTCTTACAACTCCACTACATAGAAATCCTTTGATAAACTTGGAAAAAACCCTCCCTAGAAACTAGTCTAAATAGGTACAAGAGCTCCAAAGGAGAAACATAAGAAATTAAAAGAAGACAAAACTTCCGCCATGGAAACGAAGAGTAGAAATTGCTGGAGATTGCTATCGTCCCATACCTATGAAACATCACTGATCCTACAACCAGATTATAACCAAAAAGGTATAGCTAGAGTAGTATCAGTATAAACAACATGTACTGGTAGGCATCATCGATCAACTCGAATCCACTACATACCATCATATTAGAAATCAAGAGAAAATATGCAACAAATTACAATTATATCCACCCCTTCAACATCCACTCTTACCCCCCTGCCATTATCACTAAGAACTTATGCATCATGTCGCAAGCCTTCCTAACTCATTCCACTACCAACTCCACCCCTTGGAGACCATACCCCAAGACACCTAGGATATCCCTAGTCATACGAAACACCTAGACTTTCCAAGTAACACTTAACTCTAAGACTTTCCAAGTCAACTTGTAACAATCTGACAACTAAGTTCAGTCCTGGGCTACCATCCCCTGTCCAGGTCAATCACTATGACTCCACAACCAGAAGTATGCCCAACTACTCAATAACTAGATCACATACATTTGTTCACTACTTACGAGTGCTCGAACCGCCCAAAGATCCCTAAGACAATACCTAACATATAATGACCACCCAACAAAATGACTCCATTCCTTCATCCTACTTTTTAGCTTAGCAACCTCATGAAACATGTTCAACAACCCCTTAAACAATGGGTAATAGCAATAGCATATACCACTTTCATTTTACCTGAACCAACCAAGGGTCCCTAGACCAATACCCAAGTGTTTAACATGTAATGAACGGTTCACCCAAGGACCAATCCCACATTTAAGTGTAACAATCCGGTCTCTCAAGGACCAATATGCAAAAACACAATTTCAACAAACAACCCGGTCCACTAATGGAACCATCTACATAATACAACCAATAATATATATTTAAACTCATATCAGGAACACTTCTTTTTAAGACAACACAGCACCGAGAACTTTCCCCCCTAATATTGAGGCTTCAACCATGCACTCTATTTCTTTTAATTGAATTATTCTCGAAGCTCGCTATATCTAGCCATTAATTTACCCATAACATTTCTGGTTCCCTGAACCTACCCAATGGTCTAGTACCATGAAATCTAGCATCCCACACAAGTTAAAAAATATAAACAAACCCAGAAAGAAAGATATCACCCCGAAACCATCATTACCTCATTAACAACCAGTCAATAACACAATATTCCTCCAGACTCCATGCCCGAAGGCCTAAACATAAGTCCTCCTATCATTCTATAACAATAATATAAAGTGAAATACAAGTCTAAGTCTACTCAATGGAAAACCTAGCCTACATGTACGCCATGAAGCTGAACACGCCATATTTTGGCTCCATAAAGGCATTTCCTGACAGAGAACAAGCCCAAAATCAAGGGTTTCACACCTCTTTAGCCAGAATCTACTCTCCCTATGGCTCCCAAGCTTTGGAGCAGACTAAGAGGGTTTTTGGAGTAACCCTCGTATGTTTTCCAACTGAGGAGGAGAAGTCTAAAATATAAAATTATGTTTTAGCGACTGCCTCCATCATACCGCTATAGCGGTCGCTATAGTAGTAAAATTCCCACTATAACAAGTTGGCATCAGCCCAAATCAATTTCCAAAATCTAAAATTTCTGTCATGTCAACCCCACTTAAATCAAAATGAAATTTAATGGTTCCCAGAATTTGCATTCATGTGATTTTAGAATAACGATGGAATAAGTCATTACAACAGATACCAATTTACTCATCGTTCTTCGCTGAACGATCTTGTAAGAAGATGGAAGGAAAAAACTAGTCCGGGGTTTTCACAGTCCCACCTTGATAGCATAACTACAATTATATGCAAAATATCACACTTACCCTTATCTTAGTCATACTCGACCCAATTGGAAAATAATATGATCCTGCTCTGACGAGAAATTTCCTCACCAGAGCTCTCCAATTTTTTTAATATAACCTTTTCCGAGTACCCAAGAAATTAGGGCCTTATAGAATATCGGAGTGAAAGAATATTAAGAGACTCAAAAGGATCTTTTCTATTCCCAAAATGGATATGTTGTCTGCTATAGCGGAAATTATACTGCCATAGCGGTATCGCTATAGAGAGATGCCGATTGCTATAGTGGTTAGCAACAGTTATAAAGGGGGAGAAATGGGTTTTCATTCCCATTCCCCTAATTTTTTGACTCGAAAACATCCCCCTCCTCCCGATCACTTTGTTCCGAATGTCAAAAAATCTAGGTAACTATTATACCCACTTGCTTTTTTACTTTTTTGCGCGATTATAAATGGAATTGTGGTAGAAAATGGTAGATAAAGTAGATATTGTGTTAGGTTTTTGAAATTTAAAGTTTGGTTGAATGTTGTTGGTTTTCCAAAGATTGGGTGCTCCCTTTATGTTTACAACGCCTCCAAACTGTTCTGGGTGTAAAGATTATGGAATTTTTGGCCCAAATGGGCTAAAAAATGGTAGGGGAGGTGAGGGGTTGTCCTTGGAGAAAATTTATGATTCAGATGAATTTTAGGGGTTATAATGCACAATTGTTTTGCATAAAAAAGTGATACAACACTTTAAAAGTACTGATCTGGATTTGCAATGCTAAAAATAGAGTTTTGGGTTAAGAGGCGCCATTGTTTTACCCCTTGAAGCTTTGGGATGATGAAGACTACTATAGCAGAAATTAACCACTATAGCAGTCCCACTGTAGCAGAGAAATTCCTGCGATAGCAGTTCTGCTATAGTGGACGACCGTTCGCTATAGTAGGAGGCCAAAAACATTAGCCTCCCAGGCATGCGCTAGAGTCATTTTCCATTTTTGAATTACATTCCCTTGCGCTCTTACGTGTTCTAACTCTGCCCCTTGAAATTTATGGGCTTGACAACTCAATGGTTGTAGGTGAAGAACATATTCCCCCCTACAAGAGGTTCCCCGATGATGCTAGTTAGGAGATGCTTTGGGATTATCGAAGGACCAATATATGTTATGAAAGGGCCTTTAATATGGTGGGTGTGGATGAGAAGGCACCCTCCTTCTATCCCAGGCTTCAGGAATTCAATTGGGGTCTGCTGGGGTTGGATCCCCCTTCTGGGAGCTCAGGCTAGTAAGGGAATTCTATGCCATCCTCCCTACCATACGTTGGGATGACCCCAACCACAATATACATCTTCGAGGAGTGGATGTCCCTGTGGATGTTCAGACCGTCAATGAGGTTCTAGGAGTGCCTCATGTTTCAAATGTGACATACAAAGCCAAGGCTTGACTATGGGACATGACATGGCTGAGGTATACTTTGGTGGAGGAGGAGTTCAGGGGCGTGGTCTACTAGCCTAGTGCCGAGGGCATCATGAGTACCTACTTTTTAGCCGCTAGGAGGTGGTTGAATTTGGTGTCCCAGAGGATCCATTTGTCGGGCAACACCACCGACATGACTTATTCTCAGGACTTGGTGATAGCTTGTGCTATGCAGGGGATCCTATTGAACATGGGGTAACCGATCATATTAGAGTGGAAGGACTTCTACTAGGGTCCCAAGAAGGGCCCTTTCCTGTCGGGTTTGGTGTCTTAGATATGTCGACAATTCTAGGTTCTTAGGATGATACTGATAGGGTGATAGAGAAGGATGTTTCCTTCAACCCTCTTCTGGTGAAAGTGGTTGCTGCTAAGGGAAAGAAGAATAGGAAGGTGGATGAATTGGGGAGCATCCAGGCTGCTAAGTGTTCTTATGATGACCCTCCTACCCCTCCCTAGCAGTCCTAGCCCCCGATTTCTAGCAGCCAAGCGATTTATGGAGGGCACCTCTGCCGGTGGTACAGCCCCGCCCCTTTCTGCTCAGGACTTTGCAGCACTCCATAGGGAGTTTGATGAGGAGAAGAAGAAGAGGTGCTCCCAAAATCGCATGCTTGCCCGGATGTGGAAGACCATAAAGGTCATGTTCACTTGCTTAGCCCCTGATCAAGAGCTCCCCCAGTTAGAGCCATAGGACCTACAGGAGTTCCCCTTCTTGAGCGATACCGAGGATCCCGCTCTCGCAGCCTTTGTTAGTGATGAGGCATCCGTCTAGAACCTTCCCTCTTTTATTATATTAGGACTACTGTTTCTTGGGTTTTGCTCCCTTTTGGGGTATGTACTAGACGATTATTCCCTTTCCTTTTCCCTTGTTTTAAGTACACATATGATAGTTTTAGACAATATTCTCCTTATATGCATACTATATTAGCTCTATAGATGATTTCCTTGTTTTACAAAGCAGCTTGTAGCTTAACTATCGTCTTTAGACGCCCCAGAGATGAAAAGAAAAATAGAGGAAAATAGGGCAGGGGTTTTGCTTCACCCCTTCCGCTAGAACGATTGACATATTTCTACAGTGGTACCGCCATAGCAAAAAAATTCCCGCTATAGAGGGATCGTTGTAGCACTATGATTCCTCTATGGCAACCTCGACGGCAGCAGCCCAGAAAAATTGAATTTTCTGTAGAGTTTACCCATTCCCATTCCCGTTTGTCAACATTTACCCTTGAATCACCTCCTGTCCTGCAACCATCACTTCAAGACCATCCCCAGCATTGCAAAATTCAAAACTTAGCATAACGTTATCATAAAATCAACCATGAATAACAAGAGAAGACCGTTCACAACAACCCATTCTTGCTACCACAGAAGAATGACTCCCTTGTTCCCAACCAAGCCCGACTGTCCCAAAACCGAAGCTTCCCTAAAGTCATAAGTCTTGTCCCCCTTACCATCTTAACCAATGATAAGTCCTTATCCAAATTGTAATATGAAATCTCAATTCCATACATAGAGAAATTTATCACTAACTAAAGCACACAAAAATCAAGTTATGGTTACTCCCAGGCCAAAATGTTCACAGTAAAGCAATCAATTACCTACCAACAATTGCAATCACATAAGTAATGCAACACACATAATTTCAAGCTTCAAGTTTCAACAAAATTCGAGCAACATCCACTACTCTTCATTAGCCCCATGTATGACTGTTAGTCAATTGTCCATGCCTTACCATAGCCTCTAAGTCCAGATACCAATTGGAACCTTCCGAGTTCCAACTTCTATTGCTTGTCTTATTCTAACTGAAGACAAATAACATCCTTCACTTCATTGATATACCAATTGGAATCGAGAAATACCAATTGGACTCAATCCATAAAAGCAAGTAACAATCCGCATGAAAATGAATCAAAAAGGGAAATGATTCCTAGAATGCTTCATCGCTTCCCAAAGATTAGACGTGGACGTCAACACACTAATCCGTAGGACACTATTTGACATTTGCTCTTGTATAGAGAGACTGGTAACGTAGGCTCTAATACCATTTATCATGACCCAACTACAAGCACATGTAGGCATCTACTCTAATTAGCTAGATTGGAGAACCCTTACCACCCGATCCAACATGTAATAAAAAAATTTAAAAGTAAAACATAAGGAAAAATTCATTTTTTATATTACAAAACTCTTACAACTCCACTACATAGAAATACTTTAATAAACTTGGAAACAACCCTCCTTAGGAACTAGTATAAACAAGTACAGGATCTCTAAAAGAGAAACACAAGAAATGAAAAGAAGACAACTTCTGCCATGGAAACGAAGAGTACAAGCTGTTGGAGGTCGCCATCGTCCCGTACCTATAAAACATCATTGATCTTGCAACCAGACTATACCCAAAAATGTATAGCAAGAGCAGTATCAGTACAAACAACATATACTGGTAGGCATCATCGGTCAATCTGAATCGACAACATACTATCATATTATAAATCAAGAGAAAATATGCAACTAAACACAATTATATCCACTCCTTTAACATCCACTCTTACCCCCTGACATTATCACTAAAAACTTATGCGTCCTGTCGCAAGCCTTCCTACCTCATTCCACTGCCAACTCCTCACCTTGGAAACCCTACCTCAAGACACCTAGGACCTCCCAAGTCATACAGAACACCTAGACTTCCCAAGTCACACTTAACTGTAAGACTTCCCAAGTCAACTTGCAACAATCCGACAACTAAGTTCAGTCCCGGGCTATAATCCCCTGTCCAGGTCAACCACTATGACTCCATAACCAGAAGTATGCCCAACTACTCAATAACTAGATCACATACATTTGTTCACTACTTCTGAGTGCCCGGACCAACTTAAGATCCCTAAGACAATACCTAAAATGTAGTGACCACCCAACAATATGACACCATTCCCTCAGCCTACTTTTTAGTTTAGCAACCACATGAAACATGTTCAACAACCCCTTAACAATGGGCAATAGCAATAGCATATACCATTTTCATTTTACCCGGACCAACAAAGGGTCCCTAGACCAATACCCAAGTGTTAACATGCAATGCCCGATTCACCCAAGGACCAACCCCACATTTAAATGTAATAATATGGCCTCTCAAGGACCAATATGTACAATCACAATTTCAACAATCAACCTGGTCCACTCATGGAACCACCGATATAATAAAATCAATAATAGATATTTAAACTCGTACCAAGAGTGGTACCTGATCCAACCATTTGTATCTCATACTAGGTGTGGTACCTAAGCCAACCAATATATATATATCTCGTACCAGGCATGGTACCCAAGCCAACTGTTAGTATCCCATACCAGGCGTGGTACTCGAGCCAATTGAATGACACACAAAATCCAACAATCAATAATTAAATAAACAGAAACACACTTGTAACAACAACAAGCAATAAAACTAAGTTCATTTCACATAATTGACACCCGGATACTTAGACACATCATTCCCTAAGCATCTAGGCACATACATCACTAAGCTAAAGTTACATGCACACACATTGAATTTAGAAAGACAATAACCATCACCTACCCAACCGCCGGGTTCATACACCAACATTGGAATCCTGTCTGAAGACTAGTTCTTGGTTCGACCCCTAGACCCATATTTAATTGATATATCAATTTAGGAACAATTTTTTATAAGACAATACAGTACCGGGAACTTCCCCCCCCCCCAAACTTTGAGGCTTCAACCATTCTTGTTCACTCTATTTCTTTTAATTGAATTATTCTCGAAGCTCGCTATATCTAGCCATTAATTTATCCATAAAATTTCATGTTCCCCGAACCTACCCACCGGTCTAGTTCCCTGAAATCTAGCATCCCACACAAGTTAACAAAAATAAACAAACCCAAAATGAAACACATCACCCTGACACACTACAACATTTTAGGCTTTTAGCCACCCTAGTAAAGTGTGGCCTAAACTAACAAAAAGTGTAGCTTTTGATCAAAGGCTACATTTTTTGACTTTAGGCAATGCTTTTTTGGGGGAGGCCTAAAGAGGCATAACCTTTGACTTTGGGCCACGCTTTTCAACTGTTGCTATAGCATCTATGCTTAAAAAGTGTGGCCAATGAGGTACAAAGAAAACGCTTTGTAGCATCTCATTAGTAATATTTTTATTTGATAAAGCTAGACTTTCATGCGTGGCCTTTGCTTTGTTATTGGCCACGCTTTAAAAACGTTGCCTTTTATACCTCCTCTACGACAACACTTATAAAGTGTAACCTATATTATGTAACATACCATAATTTACAATTATTAAGCCACACAATTGACGTCCCTACAGCCACACTTTTGAAGTGTGGCAACATTTTCTAGAATTTATATAGCCATAATTTCTAATTGGAAATAATAATTTTAGTTTGTATATATTCACTAATCACATTATTATATATATAAATGATCTCAAGCACCAAATTAGCTAATGAATAATTCAATTGTATAGATTTACAATACACTTCTAAAAATAACATGTCTTGTACTAACACATACTTAGAAAGCAATATTTTAAAAATCTGTACTAGAAATGAATTCCACACAAAACCAAATGTATTCAAACATATATCACAATAGTTCAAAAACTCTTTATCATTCACTTCAATAGATTGATTTGTCTTGTAGCCACCATTCTAATTTAATCACCCACATTTTCCTACACATTCAAAATGAAATTAAAAGTTAGAAAAAAAATCATGTTCAACACTAGTCATGGTTCATAAAGCATTTGGAAAAAAAGTCAGTCATACAACAATTATCAAATTCTACAAGTTTTATGTATTTCTTAGAAGAAAGAGGTTATTCAAATGTAAACCATACAACAGTTAACAAATTCTAGGAGGCTAACTTCTTTGACCCAACTTGGTTTCTCAATCTCCTGGATACTCAAATCTCAATGTAATTACAATTAATGGAATTTCTCTTGTAAGAAAGAATCAAATCATCCCATGACAATAGCATAAATTATCTCGTAGACTAACAATATTTATCGGTCAAGCAATCTTATACATTAGTCATAATAATATTCTAATAATTACTATAGCTAACACTTAAAAAGTTGAAATCAAAGACCTCACCTCAATCGATCTTACATCATATAATAAAGAGCAAGAAGGAGAAGAATGTACTAGGAAACAAATGAGCAAACATAATATAAGCATCTAAGCATATAAACGCAAGTACCCGACAAGAAAAATAGTAACCTTGACCTTCCCATCCCTTCTAAAACAATATCAGAAAGGCTAACAATCTCTATAATATATTGGAGAAGAGTGTTATTAGGAAAATCATATAAAATAGTTAATAATTGACTAGCAAAACAAGAATTCTCAGCATAACAGAACTAGAGAACAAAAAGACAACCAACTGATGCCCAAGAGCTTAAAGTGAGTTGGCTCATACCACAAGTAAGACATCCAAGATAGACATTCGGATAACTATCACATATTCATATATTATGTAATGAGGAAACAGAGTGAAGAAACTCAAAATGGAAAATTCCATTCTAGAAAATCTTGGCCAATACCACAACTAAGACATCCAAGATACAATCCGATAACAAACAAAAGAAACCTCTCAAACAAAAATAGCTACTAGTAATTAACTTGTTGTAAAATCACAGGCCAACACAAATAAGAAAACTCAAATGATAAAAGTAACACTCCCTAAATCCATAACCAGTTTGAATGTGAGAAAAGTTAAACACATAATAGGACTACATGAGTAGAAACTAGTAACAACCTCAGAGATGCTGTAGATTAGTGTAGATGCATCTGATCCACAACAGAAATTATCTCCTAATAAAGAATTACTATCAAAAGTACCAACTGGAGTGCCACAACGAAATACACCTACTAGTGATGAAGTAACAATAGAGGAACCAAAAAATAAGTCCCTGCATATTGATACTCTCTAGACCTCATGAAAAGATAACGATGAATCAACATAAGACTGTAACAAGAAAGAAATAGATTCTCATTATAATTGAAGGGCTAATCCTAAGGACAAGAAAGAAACACCATGGGATACTATAATGACTGGGTCTGTTGTGAAATGGCCAAAACTGGCAGATTTTCAGACATTTTGTTCATTACAAGAGCGACCACGTGCGATTGTAGCCACAGCTATAGCAGTGGAAATTACCGCTATAACGGCGGTCAAGGGGCAGTCAACCTGCTTAAGACCGCTATAGCGGCAGCCGGCCGCTATAGCGGAACCGCTATAGCGGAGATGGGACCGCTATAGTGGGACGATGGGGTTTTAATGCAGAAATATTCCCTAAAACATCAGTTTTTCACAAGTTCATTTTGGGTGAAGGGCTAGGTGATTCTAGGCATTTTTCCTCATTCTTCCATCAAAAATTTTCCCTAAGGTAAGGCTTTCGTTTCCCAAACTCTGTAATACGTTTCCTATGCGGTAGAATTTCTAGGAGTGAAATTGGGGAAGGATTGGAATGACTTAGGGATGGTGGAATTTAGGGAAAGAAGGGGATTCCAATCATATATGTTCTTGGGTATTGTTAATAGTATGTTATTATGATCATAGGTTGTTAAATTCTCTGTTTTATCCATAAAAATGATAGAACTAGGATATTTAACGGTGGAAAGCCCGGGAAAAGGGTGGGATGATCATGGGTGGCCTGGGGTTTAGGGATTTGGTATAGTCCGGGTAATGCGCAGGCCTTGTGTGTTAAATGTATGTATTGTGTGTTATTTTTAGATCAAGAACGAGAAAGGAATTCTGGTAAAAAGGATGTGAAACCACGGATCCTGGATTGTAGGACCGCCAAGTATGCCTCCACAGAGCAAGAAATGCACGGTTGCAGCTGCTTGTCACCCAGGTAGGCTAGGTTTTCATTGTCATTAGACCTGTTTACTTTCCGTACTTGTTGTATAGTAGAAATGGAGAAACCATGTTTTATGCCTCCGGGAACGGAGTCTAGCGGATTCGGGATTGGTTGTGTTATTTGTAGGATGTACAGAATGTCTGGCTTTGTGAATGGTATTATGTGTTCAACTTATTCATATTGTCATGATAAAATGATGGGTTGAGGGACTAGCATGTCGGGAAGGTTTGAGGAACCGGGGAAGTGCTTGGGAGCACGAGAAGCGAAAATAGGAAGCTCCTAGGTGGGGTTTTAGGAATGTTTATTGCTTGAGGCTTAGCAGCGGTCTGTCTAAGGTTAGAAAAGGGAAGCGTGTCGCATGCTTGTGTGTTTATCAAAAAAGGGAAATCGCTAGTTACATGTTATAATAAAAAGGGTAAATCGGGGAATAGTCTTCGAATGGGATTTAATGGTTCACCAGTTACCTTGAAATGGGGTATGTGATGTCTTATGATTTTCTATGAATATGTATATTCATGTACTCATGTCTAAGTGATTGTATGCATTACATCGTTGAGGGAAATTATGTGGAATATCTAGGTTCCTGTTTATAGTCTTTGATTGAACGGTTTTACTTATTGGTTTTACAAGTTGTGTGTGTTCATATATTGAATGTGGTTTTAACTTGCCTGGTATGGGTATAACACATGGTTTGCATGGGTACCACGCCTGGTACGGGTATAACACATGGTTGGCATGGGTACCATGCTTGGTACGGGTATAACATTCGGTTGGCACGGGTACCAAGCCTAGTAAGGGTTTACTTTATTGCATCTTGCATTGTTTTATTGACTATTGTATTGCATTGGTTGATATTTGTTCCGTGAGTGGACCGGGTTATTTTACTGAATGTGATACTTTGTATTGGATCCATGAGTGGACTGGACAGTTTTTATTGAATCTTGATGTCCAATGGTAGTCTTTGAGTGATCGGGAATTCTGTTATATCATGTTATTAGTTTGGTCTTGGTTTAGGATGGGTTGTTATATCATGTTAAGAGTTTGGTCTTGGTGAAGTCCAGGTTGTTATATCATGTTATGAGTTTGATCTTGGTGTAGGCTGGGTTGTTATATCATGTTATTAGTTTGGTCTTGGTGTAGGCCGGGTTGTTGTATCATGCTATTAGTTAGTCTTGGTGTAGGCCGGGTTATTGCATCATGTTATTAGTTGGTCTTGGTGTAGGCCGGTTTGTTTCATCATGTTATAAATTTGTCTTGGTGTAGACCGGGTTGTCATGTTTAACACCTAGATGTGTTAGGGGGATCCGGACTATGTAAAAGAGGTTATGAGTTCATGTTTTATTGTCATTAAGTGTATTAATGACGGTCAAGGATTAATTGTGTTAATAAGCATAAGTATGCGTCTTGTGGTAGACCGGGTAGCCTGTTGAACGCTTAGGTGTGGTTAGAGGATCCTTGAAGGGTCCGAGTTTTAGGATGAGAAAGGGATTTAGACATAAGTTTGTTGTTGTCATTGAAAGTTTTAATGGTTGCTAGGTGAGTTGCATGTGATTGGTAAATATAGAGGAAGATGGAGAGTCTGGGTGTGGTTATTGGTTAATATAACTAGGTGGTAAAGTTGTCCAGAGGTCTGGAAAAGTGTTGGAAAATGGTAGGTAATACTTGGGTATAATAGCGGTTTTGGTTGGGCAGCTAGCCGGGTCAATTCTGAATATTTAGTCAAGGTAGTTAACTTTGGTAAAGGTTAAATGTGACTTGGGAAGTCTAGGTGTCAAGGTTACTTGGGAAGTCCTAGATGTCAAGGTCAAGGTTAAAGGTGAAGGAGGGAGCTATAATGTTTATTTCATGTCTTTCCCTATTTTTCTTATATGATGGTAGGAACGGATTTGGGTTGACCGATGATGCCTACCAGTACGTGTATTTGTACTGACTCTACTCTTGCTATACCTTTTTGGTATAGTCTGGTTGAAGGTTGGTTATGTTTTATAGGTTCACGGTGATGAGGGTCTCCATCAACTTCTGTCTTCGATTCTATGGCGGAAGTTGGGTCTTTTATCTCTTTGTGTCACCTTGTAGAAGCTCTTGTACCTGTTTAGACTAGATCCTAGGGAGGGATTTAAATATTGTAAAGGTTTTTCAGTAATTTCTTATGTAGCCTATTTCTGAACAGGATTTGTAAAGGTGGCCTAATTTAAAGGTTTACTTTAATTCCGAATGTTACCTGTTGGATGGGTGGTAAGGGTTCGTCTATCTAGGTGATTAGAGTAGGCATCCGCATGACCTGGTAGGTTGGGTTGTGACAAATGGTATCAGATCCTAGGTTACCGGTCTCCCAGTACAAGAGTAAAATATCAAATAGAGTCCCGTGGATTGGTGTGTAGACGTCCACATCTAATCCTAGGGAAGCTATGAAGCATTCTAGGAAACACTTCTCTTCTTTCATTCCTTTTCGTGCGGTTTCGTTACTTGCTTGTATGGGTTGAGTCCAATTGGTATCTCTTGATTCCAATTGGTATCTCAACAAGGTGAAGGATGTCATTAGACTCCGGGTATGACAAACAAGCATGGGAAATTGGAACTGGGAAGGTTACAATTGGTATCTGGCCTGGGAGGCCATGTAAAGGATGGATGAATCGGCTAACAGTCATCCATGAAGCGAATGAAAGGTGATGAAACTGGTTTGATTGAGTGTTAGAGCTTGAGACTCATGATTGCATGAATTGCATTATTTGAATGACCGCGATTGTGTGGTGTGTAGTTACTTGAGTTACTTTGAAATTTGTGGTTGGCAAGGAATCTTAACTTGGTTATGTGTTAATAATTGAAGGAGTTCTTATTTTGTAACTCAAGTGGGAAACAGTATGCTAAATGCGGGGAAGAGTCTTATCATTGGTAAAAATGATAAGGGAAAATGATATATATACTTATGGGAACTCAGGTTTCAAGTGGTTCGTATGTGAATAAGTACTAGAGACAAGGGCTATTACTTCTTAATCACGAGAGTTATGGTAAGACATGGATGATCGGCTAATGGTCATCCATGGGATGAATAGAGAGTAAATTAGGTGACTTGATTTCGTTATAGTCTGAAATCGAATTGTTTGTGTGTTACAGTACTTGTATGATTTCTTGATTGGTATGTTATTGGTTGCCTTACTGTGAAATTGTGGGTCTAAAGGTCATCATCAATTGAATTGGTATGATTTGGTTGGTGATAAAATACTATGTGTGCAGAGTAAAATTTAATATTACTTTCGAGAAAGGACTCATCATTGGTTAAGATGGTGAGGGAAAAAGGATATACGACTGTAGGGAAGCTTCGGTTTCAGGACAGTCGGGACTTGGTTGGGAACCAAGGGGGAAAATGGGCTATCATTGCTTGATAGCGGGGATTTTGGTAAGGAAATTTTCTTTTGTGATAACTCCTGATCGTGACTTCAGTAAATTTATTCTGACTTAAAAGTTTGTGATTTGCTTTAGTGATAAATTATGGTAGGACCCAATTGGAATGGTTTGCATTTACATTCGGGTATAAACTTATCATTAGTATAGATGGTAAGAGAAAGGGATTGGGAACTGTGACTATAGGGAAGCTTCAGTTTCAGGACAGTCGGGACTTAGTTAGGAACCATGGGAACAAAAGAGTCATTAGTGTGTAATGGCGGGAAGATATTATTGGGAATAATTGTCTAGGGTTAACTCTTTGTGATGGATAATATTTTATGCTGAATTATGATGCATTTGATGCCAGGAATGGTCCTAAGGGTGGTTTAAGACCATGGCGGGATTTACAGGACTAGACAATGGTAACCGGGGAAGGGAAAGGATACACTTGCTAGAAATTTTGAATTTTTGGGTTGTTACCATCGGGACTGCCATAGCGGTACTAGACCGCTACGGCGATCCCTCTATAGCTGGATTTTTATTGCCACAACAGAGGGGCGTGGGGCAGAGTGTCTGCCTTGATTTCCCTTGTTTTTATTTCTGTAATGACCCTTCCGGTCATTTCCACGTATACGTTTTCCTTGTGCCGTTAGAGCTTGATTGTAGCGGCCCCAAGTCATTTAAGGCTTTTCGAGACTGGTAGTTCAGTGTCGGGTCCATTTGTTTGGTCGTATGATAAGTTTTGAAGACAAGTAAGTCGGCAAAAGTTATCGTAAGTTCTTTAATAAATTTTCTGAACTTTGGGTCAAATGTCTCAGAGCTTTTCTCCCAATATATAAAGAGTTAGAAGTCCCCCGAAATACCAAATCGAAGGTCTACGAGTCTAGTTTCCAATGCAACAAAACCTCACGTCCAACTGATCTCGGAGTAAAACGTTATGACTGTTTTACCGCGGACTATCTGGCAGCAACCAGGTTGCGAACCGGGTCGGGTCAAAATTGATTTAAATCCTCAACTTCACGTTTTAAAATGCCATTTCAGTTCTAAAACAGTGAGAAAACATAAGGGAGGGTTCCAAGAGAGTTCTTGAGTATCAAAATCGTGCGATGGTGAATTGCGAGCCTAAGTTTGAGAATTTATTAACATCGCGTGTATTTGAAAATATTTTATTTGAAAGTTGAATTTGGTAAAAAGTTATATTATTATTACCTTTTTAAAATATTTTAAAGGTTTATGGAAAATATTTTTGTTACGATATAATGGTATATGTATTTATTTTATAAGGTTTTTGTACATTGTAATATTTTAACGGAGATAGTAAATTTAGTTATGTTGGAAATTATTACTATAATATCGTAAGTTTTATTGGAAATGATTTTCTATTAGTTATGGTATATTTAAAAAGTTATATTTATTTTACCACGAACTTATGCAATACCCAAATATATTCGTAATAGGATAGAATCAATTATAGTGTGCTAACCCTACACTTCCACGCGGGATTAGCTAAATGTGGCAGCAACTATGTGACCACGTGTGAAGCATAGGTGAGGACAACTAACCTAGTCCTTGAATCATTGTTGCTGTACTAATATAGATATATGTAATATGTATTATGTAGGTATGTAGTGAGATATTATTTAGGAGCAATTGTTGATAATCCTTGGGCATTTTGAATAGGCACCAGTGATCTTTCTTTTCTTTTTATATGTATAAGCTGAACATACATAGCTACTATACGTATTCAGTCGAAGACTAATTTAGCAGGAGAAACATTCTACTGGTGGGTGATATTTGATCACCGAAAGAAAATCAATTATCGACGTCAAGTTATTCAAGCCCGAGTTCAAGTTTGATTTCGTTTCAGAGCTTTTTTTCGGAGAGGTTCGAGCTTCTCATCGGACGACAGGTAGGTTACGATTTATTTTCCCTAGACTCCGTATATATAGGATAAAATTGTATTAATGGGCATCCTTGGGTTAGTTTATTAGGTTGGTACCACAGACCTCGACCGCTTTATTCATGTCCGCCTACTTTTGTTCCTCCGTTGCTTGTAGTACTTGCCGATATATTTTATTTACCCTTGTGGTCCTGTGAGGCCTTGTTGACTCTGAAACATAGAAGGTGGGATTTTGGGAATGTCCGCGAGTCCCGGGCATAGAATTATCCTTCTAGGCTGGTTATGCTTGCTGAGTAGCTGTGGGCCTGTGCAGGGTCGATAGGTTGATTGTGAGCTGCTGGGCAGTTATTGTGTGTGATCATACCATTTCCATGCATATAAAGAGGTTTTATCCATGTTTTACTATGGTTTTGGCTTCGGGCCTACTGGCACTATTTTCTAACCTTGCATGGCCCCGGGGGCCCATTTTTAATGGAAATGATTTGGAGATGGTTTGATTTAACTTGTGAATATTCCTGGGTAAAAGAAAGTAAAATTATGTTTTAAAACACCAGTTTTACGATTAACGCTAGACTCGGCAGGGCCGGGGTGCTAGTTGAGTTTTCTTGCTACTTGAGATGATTTTTAGCCTCGGTCGGACTGAGCACCTGAGATGACTTTCTACTGTTTAGAACCGGTTATGCCCGGGCACCCTTGGAGGGGTTTTTGAGTTATTTTCCTACTACTTTAGTCCTGGACAGGGTCTGGGCATGCATATTCGAGACTGGGTCTCTATCTTGAACCCGGACTTGCTTCCGGACGACATGTTTTGATACTGAGTTTTAGTATGGGGTCAGGGACCTCCATGGACCTTGCCATCCGGGCCAGGGGCTGCGGGCTGCGTGTGCCGGAGGAAGGGTATACGGTGGAGTAGAGGTATACGGGCAGTGTCCTTCCATGAAACCTACCTGCTGGGCCGGATTGGCACCGGAGGAGGTACATACAGGGATACCATTTCACCTGAGATCTTCATGCATCATATCATTCATTGTTTGAGGCTCCACCCTTGTTTGTTGTTTGTTGATTGTACGCTCCGGTAGTATGGGATGCCAGAGGGTTTGTTTTCACTTGTTTGTGTTCCTCGGTTGTATGGGCGGCCGGAGGACTGTAGGTAGACTCTTGCTATTTACTTACAGAATTGGTCCCTGTTACGGTTAAGTATGAAATTGGTTACTGCTAGACTGTTAGTTTCTGGACTTGAGATTGATATGATTAGTTGAGTTTGATTCATGTCTCTGATCATGCCTATCATTACTCTTTCCCTCTTCTTATACTTGAGGTTACCGGTATACCGTCCATTTCGTAAACTTATTATGTATACACTGTTATTGCAAAGACCCCAGGTGCATTACTTCTTACTTCCACCTGTGCCTATGGTGTGTATATTCTGCTTACTGGCCTCACATGTGGTTCTGTTGATTTCCCTCTGGGCTACTTCATGTGTACCTTTCGTTGATGTCTGTGACTGCTTGCTCCTATTCTGTCTATTACTACGCTTTTATCTTATATGTGCCCAGTCGGCCTATGATACCTACTGGGTACCTTATGCTTCGTATTTGGTGCTGACCCTACCCCCTGCATCTTTGGGTGTAGATCCTAGCGTGGGCCATCGCCGTTAGATCGCTGTGATTCGTGCTTGGAGATCTGTTGGGGACTACTTCAGACTGAGGGTGAGCTCTTGGCGATCGGAGCTTAGCTTTAGTTTATCTTTTGCTTCATGTACTCTATTACTATTAAGAGACATCTGTATATATTATTTTGGATCGTTTGCACTCCATGTATGTAGTTTTGGCTCTATACTATAGTACCAGGTCTTGGCGTTTGGTTTAGTTTCCGCATATGTATATATATATATCCCTGTTATCTATTCTCTTTGTCTTGTTCCCTTATTTGTTAGATAGTAGCCCATTACTAACTGTCCTGGGCTACGGGGATTGGTTCACCTACCAGGGGTTGTAGGTGCCATCATGACCGAGAAATCGGGTCGTGACAACTTGGTATCAGAGCTCTAGGTTCATTAGTGTCATTGGTATAGGAGCCAATGTCTAGTAGAGTCTTGCGGATCGGGGCGGAGACGTCCGTACTCAATCTTTGGGAGGCTACTGTGACATTTTAGGAAATTTGACTCTTTCCTTACTTCTGTGTCGTGCGTAGAACCCTTGAAGTTTCTAGAAATCTCATTTGTTCTACTTCATTCTTCCGTAGATGGTTCGTACGAGATCATCGGCATCATGCAGAGATGAGCCTCCCACTCCAGCTATGGGTCGAGGACGCCCTCGAGCAGTGGCACCTGCTAGAGCTGCTAGAGTTGAGATAGAGCCCGAGTAGCATATGGATCAGGGGGCAGCCCAGGTACCACCAGCTCCAGTGCCAGCTCCAGTACAAGCTCCAGTGCCCACTTCTGTGCAAGCTCCAGCCGCAGCTCAGTCTCCAGATATTCGGGGATTACTATTACGGCTTTTGGGTGTGATTGGAGAGCGGCCTTCTGAGGTAGCGCAGATATCCGCTCAGGGGGAAGACCTAGGTGCATAGAGCTCAGGAGCGCAGCCTGCTACTATGGCTCCCTGTGCGGAGGTCATTCCGGTTCCATCCATTGCACAGCCTCTTGCTCCTCGCCCAGCTATGACAGAGTCAGAGCAGAAGGCGTTGGGTAGGTTTTTGAGGTTTCCACCTCCGAGGTTTTCTGGTACTTCTGGACAGGATCCATATGACTTTATTACTACCTGTGAGGAGATGATGCATCATTTGGATTTTTTGGAGACTCACGGGGTTGGTTATACTACCTATCAGTTGGAGGGCCCAGCGAAGTTATGGTGGAGGGCCCAGGTTACTTGTAGACCACCGTTGTCACCTCCTTTGACCTGGTCTGAGTTCTACGAGGCCTTTATGGCCAAGTTCCTACCTCAGAGTGACCATGAGCATCGCAGGGAGCAGTTTACTCACCTTATACAGGGATCTACGACTGTCTCAGAGTATGAGACTCGTTTTCATCAGCTAGCACCGTTCGGAGCTATGATCATTCCTACCGAGGCAGATAGGATTCACAGATTTGTATGGGGTTTGAGGCCAGAGATCAGGCAGCCAGATGAGATATTGGTCGCCAGTGGTCGGTCATTTCAGGCTATCGTAGACTATGCCCGCACTGTGGAGGACTTACAGCGACATGATCAGGGGTCTATAGATAAGAGGCCTCGGTATCAAGGTGTCTACAGTGGTTCCAGATATTGTGGTAGAGGTCCTGGCCAATGGAGCCGAAGTTATCAGCCACAGCAGCACCAGGGTCAGTCCAGCCGACCGGTTCAGGCTTCCCTTCAGACTTTCGGTAGTACCCAGTTCGAGCAGGGTCAGAGCAGCCATCAGGGCTATAGCGGCCAGTCTTTGAGAGGTACAGTTTCTGGGGCATCAGGTCGTGGTGGTCATACGGGATCTGCTTGTTCATCTCGACTGAGTAGGCCATCAGGGCCTTGTATTACTTGTGGTGCGATTGGTCATTTTGCTAGAGATTTCCCTCAGCAGGGTACAGTTCAGCTGGCCGAGCCTTTACGAGCAGTTCAGCCTCCGGCTAGAGGGGGTGGTCGTCAGGGGAGAGGTGGTGCTCCACGCGGTAGAGCAGGTGGTAGGGATGGCGATCGGACAGGTGGAGGTCGTCATCAGTTTTACGCGGTTCCTAGGAGACCAGAGGCAGAGGCCTCAGATGCTTAGATTACAGGTACGATTTCTGTGTGCCATCAGTCTGCTATGGCTTTATTTGATCCTGGATCCACTTGTTCATATGTATCTGCCTATTTGTGCCTTGTTTGGGGTTGGCTAGTGAGCCATTATCTGTTCTTGTTTCTGTTTTGACCCCAGAAGGAGATTCTTTAGTAGTGGATTGGATTGTGAGATCTTGTATGCTATCTGTTGGTAATTCAGAGACTTGGGGTGATTTGATGATTCTTGATATGCTAGATTTTGATGTGATACTGGGCATGGACTGGTTATCCCCTCACCGTGTGGTTTTGGATTGTTATGCCAAGACCATTACCATAGCTGTGCCCGGTGTATCCCCGATTGTGTGGCAGGGTTCTGTTAGCCATGCACCATCTGGGATCATCTCTTGCCTTCGAGCTAGGAAGTTGATTTCCCGTGGATGTTTAGCTTATCTAGCATATGTCCGAGATGTTAGTGCTGACCTTACTTCTCCTGAGTCTGTTCCTGTGGTTAGAGACTTCCTCGATGTGTTTCCTACCGACCTGCCAGGCCTTCCACCTGAGAGAGTTATTGATTTCGCTATTGAGCTAGAGCCGGGCACCAGGCCCATTTCTATTTCTCCTTACCGTATGGCTCCTGCTGAGTTGAGGGAGCTTAAGGAGCATCTCCAGGATCTGTTAGCTAAGGGGTTTATTAGACCTAGTATGTCACCGTGGGGTGCTCTTGTTCTCTTCGTGAAGAAGAAGGATGGGTCGATGCGCATGTGTATTGATTATCGGCAGCTGAATAGGGTGACAGTGAAGAATAGGTATCTGATGCCGAGGATTGATGATTTGTTTGACCAGCTTCAGGGTTCAGCCGTGTTTTCGAAGATTGATTTGAGGTCTGGCTACCATCAGTTGAGGATTAGGGCGGAGGACATCCCTAAGACGGCATTCAGGACACGTTATGGCCATTATGAGTTCCTGGTGATGTCTTTTGGGTTGACTAATGCCCCCGCAGCCTTTATGAACTTGATGCACAGGGTTTTTGGCCCGTATTTGGACTCATTTGTGATTGTTTTTATAGACGACATCTTGGTATACTCGCACAGTAGAGATGAGCATGAGCAGCACTTGAGGGTTATACTCCAGACTTTGAGAGATCATCGACTTTTTGCCAAGTTCTCAAAGTGTGAGTTTTGGCTTGATTCAGTTGCATTCCTAGGGCACGTGGTGTCTAAGGATGGGATTAGGGTTGACCCGGGAAAGATTTTTGCGGTTTGTGATTGGCCTAGACTTACTAATGCTACTGAGGTCCGCAGCTTTATTGGGTTAGCAGGTTACTACCGATGGTTCATTGAGGGATTTTCTTCCATAGCAGCACCGTTGACTATGCTGACTAGGAAGGATGTCCCATTTAAGTTGTCGGATCAGTGTGAGGATAGCTTCCAGTGGCTTAAGGCCTTATTGACTTCAGCTCCAGTTTTGACTTTGCCGGTTGAGGTTCAGAGCTT
Source organism: Jaltomata sinuosa (assembly GCA_003996215.1). Taxonomy (NCBI): domain Eukaryota; kingdom Viridiplantae; phylum Streptophyta; class Magnoliopsida; order Solanales; family Solanaceae; genus Jaltomata; species Jaltomata sinuosa. The sequence continues at coordinate 103,894 of QJPP01007322.1, read as the reverse complement.
CTCCGTGTATTGTGATGCTTCTAGGGTTGGTCTTGGTTGTGTGTTGATGCAGCAGGGTTGAGTAATAGCATATGCGTCGAGGCAGCTGAAGGTTCACGAGCGCAACTACCCCACTAATGACTTAGAGTTGGCAGCGGTAGTTTTCGCGCTCAAGATCTGGAGGCACTACCTATATGGAGTTCACTGTGAGATCTTCACCGATCACCGTAGTCTTCAGTATATCACGAGTCAGCGAGAGTTGAACTCGAGACAGAGGAGATGGGTCGAGTTACTGAAGGACTATGACTTTACTATTCTGTATCATCCGGGCAAGGAAAATGTGGTAGCGGATTCCTTGAGCCGGAAAGCAGTGAGTATGGGTAGCCTAGCTTCTCTTTCAGTTTCAGAGTGACCATTGGCCTTGGACATCCAGTCCTTAGCTAACCGTTTGGTTAGGCTTAACTTGTCGGATCCTAGCAGAGTTCTCGCCAGTATTGAGGTTCGTTCTACTTTGATTTATCAGATTCAGAGCCGTCAGTTTGAGGATCGACAGTTGTGTGACCTTTGTGATCAGGTTCAGGGTGAGACCAGTCGGGCTACTCTAGATTCAGATGGGGTTCTGAGGTTTGATAGTCGCCTTTGTGTTCTGAGGATTAGTGATTTGATTCAGTTGATACTTAATGAGGCACATTGTACTAGATACTCCATTCACCCTGGCACAGCAAAGATGTATAGAGACTTGAGGCAGCTTTACTGGTGGAGTGGTATGAAGCGGGATATAGCGGAGTTTGTATCTCGGTGCTTGAACTGTCAGCAGGTTAAGTTCGAGCACATGAGACCTGGTAGTTTGATGCAGCGACTTCCCATTCCTGAGTTGAAGTGGAAAGGGATTACTATGGACTTTGTTGTTGGTTTGCCTCATACTTCTCATGGGTTTGATTCCATATGGGTGATTGTTGATAGACTGACTAAGTCAGCACATTTCTTGCCGGTTCAGACTTCTTATAGCGCAAAGAGTTAGCTCAGATCTACCTTCGTGAGATTGTTCGGTTGCATGGGGTCCCAGCTTCTATCATTTCAGACCGCGGCACTCAGTTCACATCTCAGTTCTGGAGGGCTATTCAGCGAGATTTGGGTACAGAGGTTCATCTTAGTACCGCTTTCCACCCTCAGAAGATGGCCAGTCCGAGAGAACCATTCAGATTCTGGAGGACATGCTTCGGGCCTGTGTTCTTGACTTTGGAGGTTCTTGGGATCAGTTTGTTCCCTTGGCAGAGTTTGCTTATAATAACAGCTTCCATTCGAGTATCGGCATGGCACCTTTTGAGGCTTTGTATGGCAGGCGTTGCAGATCACCGGTAGGTTGGTTTGATGGTTTTAGTGCTGGGCCACAGAGCACAGATTTGCTTCGAGATTCCTTAGACCGAGTCCAAGTGATTCAGGACAGACTTCGGGCAGCTCAGAGCAGGCAGAAGAGTTATGCTGATCGTAGGCTTCGTGCCTTGGAGTTTAGTGTCGGTGACTTGGTGTTTCTCCGTGTATCGCCCATGAAGGGCGTGATGAGATTTGGTAGGCGGGGCAAGCTTAGCCCCAGGTACATTGGGCCGTTTGAGATTCTTCAGAGGGTTGGTAGCGTTGCCTATCAGCTAGCCTTGCCTCCGATGTTTTCAGCTATACATCCTGTATTTCATGCTTCGATGTTGCGTCGGTATGTCCCAGATGAGTCTTATGTGTTACAGTGGGATTCAGTTCAGTTGCGTGAGGGTTTAGCCTTTGTTGAGGAGCCGGCAGCTATTTTGGCCAGAGATGTCAGGAGATTGAGATCTCGAGAGATCCCGATTGTTAAGGTTCAGTGGAGGCACCGTCCAATCGAGGAGGCTACCTAGGAGACCGAGAGAGATATGCGGGCCCAATAACCGTAGCTGTTTGAGCCTTCAGGTACCCCCTTGACCTTGACTTTCGAGGACAAAAGTCCTTTTTAGTAGTGGATGATGTAATGACCCTTCCGGTAATTTCCATGTATACGTTTTCCTTGTGCCGTTAGAGCTTGATTGTAGCGGCCCCAAGTCATTTAAGGTTTGTCGGGACCGGTAGTTCGGTGCCGGGTCCATTTGTTTGGTCGTATGATAAGTTTTGAAGACAAGTAAGTCGGCAAAAGTTATCGTAAGTTTCTTTAATAAATTTTTTGAACTTTGGGTCAAATGTCTCAGAGCTTTTCTCCCAATATATAAAGAGTTAGAAGTCCCATGAGATACCAAATCGAAGGTCTATGAGTCTACTTTCCAACGCACAAAACCTCACGTCCAACTGATCTCGGAGTAAAAAGTTATGACTGTTTTACCGCGGACTGTCTGGTAGCAACCGGGTTGCGAACCGGGTCACAAACCGGGTCGGGTCAAAATCGATTTAAAGCCTCAACTTCACGTTTTAAAACGCCATTTCAGTTCTGAAACAGTGAGAAAACATAAGGGAGGGTTCCAAGAGAGTTTTTGAGTATCAAATCGTGCGATGGTGAATTGCGAGCCTAAGTTTGAGAATTTATTAACATCGCGTGTATTTGAAAATATTTTATTTGAAAGTTGAATTTGGTAAAAAGTTATATTATTATTACCTTTTTAAAATATTTTAAAGGTTTATGGAAAATATTTTTGTTACGATATAATGGTATATGTATTTATTTTATAAGGTTTTTGTACATTGTAATATTTTAACGGAGATAGTAAATTTAGTTATATTGGAAATTATTATTATAATATAGTAAGTTTTATTGGAAATGATTTTCTATTAGTTATGGTATATTTAAAAAGTTATATTTATTTTACCACGAACTTATGCAATACCCAAATATATACGTAATAGGATAGAATCAATTATAGTGTGCTAACCCCACACTTCCACGTGGGATTAGCTAAATGTGGCAGCAACTATGTGACCACGTGTGAAGCATAGGTGAGGACAACTAACCTAGTCCTTGAATCATTGTTGCTGTACTAATATAGATATATATAATATGTATTATGTAGGTATGTAGTGAGATATTATTTAGGAGCAATTGTTGATAATCCTTGGGCATTTTGAATAGGCACCAGTGATCTTTCTTTTCTTTATATATGTATAAGCTGAACATACATAGATACTATACGCATTCAGTCGAAGACTAATTTAGCAGGAGAAACATTCTACTGGTGGTGTGATATTTGATCACCGAAAGAAAATCAATTATCGACGTCAAGTTATTCAAGCCCGAGTTCAAGTTTGATTTCGTTTCGGAGCTTCTTTTCGGAGAGGTTCGTGCTTGTCATCGGACGACAGGTAGGTTACGGTTTATTTTTCCTAGACTCCGCATATATAGGATAAAATTGTATTAATGGGCATCCTTGGGTTGGTTTATTAGGTTGGTAGCCACAGATCTCTCGACGCTTTTCATGTCCGCCTACTTTTGTTCCTCCGTTGCTTGTAGTACTTTCTATATTTTATTTACCCTTGTGGTCCTGTGAGGCCTTGTTGACTCTGGAACATAGAAGGTGGGATTTTGGGAATGTCCGCGAGTCCCGGGCATAGAATTATCCTTCTAGGCTGGTTATGCTTGCTGAGTAGCTGTGGGCCTGTGCAGGGTCGATAGGTTGATTGTGAGCTGCTGGGAAGCTATTGTGTGTGATCATACCATTTCCATGCATATAAAGAGGTTTTATCCATGTTTTACTATGGTTTTGGCTTCGGGCCTACTTGCACTATTTTTCTAACCTTGCATGGCCCGGGGGCCCTGTTTTTAATGGAAATGATTTGGAAATGGTTTGATTTAACTTGTGAATGTTCCTGGGTAAAAGAAAGTAAAATTATGTTTTAAAACACCAGTTTTACGATTAACGCTAGACTCGGCAGGGCCGGGGTGCTAGTTGAGTTTTCTTGCTACTTGAGATGATTTTTAGACTCGGTCGGACCGAGCACCTGAGATGAATTTCTATTGTTTAGACCCGATTATGCCCGGGCACCCTTGGAGGGGTTTTTGAGTTATTTTCCTACTACTTTAGTCCTGGACAGGGTCTGGGCATGCATATTCGAGACTGGGTCTCTATCTTGAACCCGTACTTGCTTTCGGACGATATGTTTTGATACTGAGTTTTAGTATGGGGTCAGGGACCTCCATGGACCTTGCCATCCAGGCCAGGGGCTGCAGGCTGCGTGTGCCGGAGGGAGGGTATACGGTGGAGTATTGGTATACGGGCAGTGTCCTTCCATGGAACCTACCTGCTGGGCCGGATCGGCACCGGATGAGGTACATACAGGGATACAATTTCACCTGAGATCTTCATGCATCATATCATTCATTGTTTGAGGCTCAACCCTTGTTTGTTGTTTGTTGATTGTCCGCTCCGGTAGTATGGGGTGCCGGAGGGTTTATTTTCACTTGTTTGTGTTCCTCGGTTGTATGGGCAGCCGGGGGACTGTAGGTAGACTCTTGCTATTTACTTACAGAATTGTTCCCCGTTACGGTTAAGTATGAAATTGGTTACTGCTAGACTGTTAGTTTCTGGACTTGAGATTGATATGATTAGTTGAGTTTGATTCATGTCTCTGAGCATGCCTATCATTACTCTTTCCCTCTTTTTATACTTGAGGTTACCGGTATACCGTCTATTTCGTAAACTTATTATGTATACACTGTTATTGCAAGGACCCCAGGTGCGTTACTTCTTACTTCCACCTGTGCCTATGGTGTGTATATTCTGCTTACTGGCCTTACATGTGGTTCTGTTGATTTCCCTCTGGGCTAGTTCTTGTGTACCTTTCATTGATGTCTGTGTCTGCTTGCTCCTATTCTGTCTGTTACTACGCTTTTATCTTATATGTGCCCAGTCGGCCTATGATACCTACTGGGTACCTTATGCTTCGCATTTAGTGCTGACCCTACCACCCTGCATCTTTAGGTGCATATCCTAGCGTGGGCCATCGCCGCTAGATCGCTGTGATTCGTGCTTGGAGATCTGTTGGGGACTACTTCAGACTGAGGGTGAGCTCTTGGCGATCGGAGCTTAGCTTTAGTTTATCTTTTGCTTCATGTACTCTATTACTATTCAGAGACATCTGTATATATTGTTTCGGATCGTTTGCACTCCATGTATGTAGTTTTGGCTCTATACTATGGTACCAGGTCTTGGGGTTTTGTTTAGTTTCCGCATATGTATATATATATATCCCTGTTATCTATTCTCTTTGTCTTGTTCCCTTATTTGTTAGATAGTAGCCCATTACTAACTGTCCTGGGCTACAGGGATTGGTTCACCTAACGAGGGTTGTAGGTGCCATCATGACCGAGAAATCGAGTCGTGACAATTTCATTCTCGTGGCATCTAAAGGCAATGGTTACATTATGAGTTGCTATGTGAAGCAAGGAAACCATCCAAATAGCTAATATAGTATGCATATAAGGTATTTGACGGGAATTTAGCACCCATGTGCGATAAAAATGAAAGGGTAGATATGGTAGCTTAGGATGTTGATAAAATTATTATTGACCATCGGTGGGAATATTCACTCATGTAGAATTTGATAAATGACCCGTGATTGACTGAGTAGTGTGGGAAACTGCTCATGGGCTTGTATTGTGAGTTTGATTATTGACTTGTGTTAGTATTGATGATCATTAGTGATGAGGGTGTGCGCATCATAGCATTGATTGGGGTGTAAGTACCCGGATAGACTTTTCCCCTAGAACGGAAGTCTCCAAAACTTCAAGCTAGGATGAGTTCTAATGGAATCTTTGTTGTTGCATGATTTAGATACATATGGTTTCTCGGGGCATAGTGTTGACAGGAATAATGTGATACTATGATATGTGAGGGGCATAGTACCCCGTAGAAAGCTTCCGAAATAGAGTTTGGGCTAGCAGAACTCCGAGCATAGTGGAAAGGGGATCGCCATGGTGGGATCTAGCCCCCTTGGTGGGGAAAAGCTATTTTGTTCATTAGGTGAGTTTCTTTTGTTCTGGTGTTTCAATGAGGCCTCGAATTTCTTGGGCACTCGGGGAGGGGTAATCTAGTTGACTTGTGTAGCTTGAAGGAAGGGATTCCTTCACACAGTGGGAGTGAATTAAATTTTGGTTGAATTGGGTATACCAAGGGATTCGAAAGTTTTGGTGGTTTGCGTAAGGTTATATTTACGCTGTCATGGTAGAGCAATAAGATTGAAGGACAGGATTGTTCTCTCCCTCCGCCATAGAGATCATTCGGGGATGAACGATGGGTAAATTTGTATTTTTTGTAATGACTGGGTCCGTCGTTACAGGTAGTCCAATCGTGTCAAGTATTAGAGTTAGAAAACTTCGGGTTTGGGAGTTTGAAAATCTAGGATAGGATAGCCTCGGCCGGTTTTGGAGCGAGGTGGAGTCTAGGAAAATCCGGGTATGGATTGGACTAGGTGTCTTGGGTTAAGCTAATTTTTCACGTAACCAAGACATAGAGAAGGGCGGGGGACTTTTCAAAATCAAATTTGGGTAAGTAGAACTCCCAGAATTGCGTTTGACATGAAAGGGTTGCTACAGGTCATTGGGAGAAGCAAGTGTGTTGTGAAATGGCCAAAACTAGCAGCTTTCTGAACATTATGGCTGTGATGAATGCGACCACGCATGATAGCGGTCACCACTATATCAGTGGAAATTACCGCTATAGCGATGGTCAAAGGGCGGTCAACCTTCTTAAGACCGCTATAGCGGCAGCCGACCGCTATAGCGGGACCGCTATAGCGGGCCGATGGGGTGTTAATGCAAAAACATTCCCCAAAACATCAGTTTTTTACAAGTTCATTTTGGGAGAAGGGCTAGGCGATTCCAGGTATTTTTCCTCATTCTTCTTTCAAATATCTTCCCTAAGGTAAGGCTTTCGTTCCCCAAACTCTGTAATACATTTCCTATGCGGTAGAATTGCTAGAAGGGAAATTGGGGAAGGGTTGGAATTACCTAGGGATGGTGGAATTCGGGGAAAGATGGGGATTCCAAGCATGTATGTTCTTGGGTATTGTTAATAGTATGTTATTATGATCATAGGTTGTTAAATTCTCTGTTTTATCCGTAAAAATGATAGAACTAGGAGATTTAACGGTGGAAAGCTCGGGAAAAGGGTGGGATGATCATGGGTGGCCTTGGGTTTGGGGATTTGGTATAGTCTGTGTAATGTGCAGGCCTTGTGTGTTAATTGTATGTACTGTATGTTATTTTTAGACCAAGAACGAGAAAGGAATTCTGGTAAAGCGGACGCGAAACCACGGATACGAGCCTGTAGGACTGCCAGGAATGCCTCCACGGAGCCAGAAATGCAGAGTTATAGCTGCTTGGCACCCAGTTAGGCTAGGTTTTAACGAGTAGTTAGACCTGTTTACTTTCCGTACTTGGTGTATAGTAGAAACGGAGAAACCATGTTTTAGGCCTCCGGGCACGGAGTCTGGCGGATTGGGGATTGGTTGTGTTGTTCCTTGGATGTACGGAATGGATGATCTTGTGAATGGTATTATGTGTTCAACTTATTCATATTGTCATGATAAAATAATGGGTTGAGGTACGAGCGTGTGGGGAAGGTTCTGGGAACCAGGGAAGTGCTTGGGAGCATGGGAAGCGGGAATAGGAAGCTCCTATGTGGGGTTTCAAGAATGTTTATTGCTTGAGGCTTAGCAGCGGTCTAGCTAAGGTTAGAAAAGGGAAGCGTGTCACCTTCTTGTGTGTTTATCTAAAAAGGGAAATAGCTAGTTACATGTTATAATAAAAAGGGTGAACCGGGGAATAGTCTTCGAACGTGATTTAACGGTTCACCGGTTACCTGGAAATGGGGTAGGTGATGGATTATGATTTTATGTGAATGTGTATATTCATGTACTCATGTCTAAGTGATTGTATGCCTTACATCGCTTAGGGAAATTGTGTGGAATGTCTAGGTTCCTGTTTACAGTCTCTGATTGAACTGTTTTACTTATTGGTTTTTCAAGTTGTGTGTGTTCATATATTGACTGTGGTTTGTTGACATTCGATTGGTTCGGGTACCATGCCTAGTACGGGTATAACACATAGTTAGCACGGGTACTATGCCTAGTACGGGTATAACATATGGTTGACGCGGGTACCACGCCTGTTACGGGTATAACATTCGGTTGGCATGGGTATCATGCCTTGTACGAGTTTACTTTATTGCATCTTGCATTGTTTCATTGACTATTGTATTTCATTAGTTGATATTGGTTCCGTGAGTGGACCAGGTTGTTTTACTGAATGTGATACTTGGTATTGGTTTCGTGAGTATACCGGGCTTTTTTTTATTGAATTGTGATATCCAATGGTGGTCCTTGAGTGACCGGGAATTCTATTATATCATGTTATTAGTTTGGTCTTGGTTTAGGCCGGGTTGTTATATCATGTTATGAGTTTGGTCTTGGTGTAGGCCGGGTTGTTATATCATGTTATTAGTTTGGTCTTGGTGTAGGCCGGGTTGTTTTATCATGCTATTAGTTGGTCTTGTTGTAGGACGAGTTGTTGCATCATGTTATTAGTTGGTCTTGGTGTAGGCCAGGTTGTTGCATCATGTTATGAGTTGGTCTTGGTGTAGACCGGGTTGTCATGTTTAACACCTTGATGTGTTAGGGGGATCCGGGTGGGTCCGAACTATGTAAAAGAGGTCATGAGTCCATTTTTTTATCTTCATTAAGTGTACTAATGATGGTCAAGGATTAATTGCATTAATAAGCATAAGGATGGGTCTTGGAGTAGACTGGGTAGCTTGTTGAACACTTACGTGTGGTTAGAGGTTCCTTGGAGGGTCCGGGTTTTGGGATGAGAAAGAGATTTAGATATAACTATGTTGTTGTCATTGAAGGTGTCAATGGTTTCTAGGTGAGTTGCATGTGATTGGTACATATAGAGAAATACGGAGAGTATGGGCGTGGTTATTGATTAATATAACCAGGTGGTAAAGCTGTCCTAGAGGTCCGGGAAAGTGCTGGAAAATGGCAGGTAATACTTGGGTATAATAGCGGTTTTGGTTGGGTAGCTAGCCGGGTCAAGTCTGAATATTTAGTCAAGGTAGTTGACTGGGGTAAAGGTTAAATGTGACTTGGGAAGTCTACGTGTCACGGTGACTTGGGAAGTCCTAGATGTCAGGGTCAAGGTTGAAGGTGAAGGAGGGAGCTATAATGTTTATTTCATGTCTTTCCCTGTGTTTATTATATGATGGTAGGAATGGATTCGGGTCTACCGATGATGCCTACCAGTACATGTGTTTGTATTTACTCTACTCTTGCTATACCTTTTTGGTATAGTCTAGTTTCAGGTTGGTGATGTTTCACAGGTTCACGGCGATGAGGTTCTCCAGCAACTTCTGTCTTCGATTCCATGGCGGAAGTTGGGTCTTTTATCTCTTTGTGTCACCTTGTAGAAGATCTTGTACCTGTTTAGACTAACTCCTAGGGAGAGATTTAAATATTGTAAAGGTTTTTCCGCAATTTCTTATGTAGCCTATTTCTGAACAGGATTTGTAAAGGTGGCTTAATTTAAAGGTTTACTTTAATTCCACATGTTTTCTGTTGGACGGGTGGTAATGGTTCGTCTATCTAGTTGATTAGAGTAGGCGCCCGCATGACCTGGTAGGTTGGGTTGTGACAGATACTAATAAGGAATATATGTCAGCTAAGACTACCAAGGACTAGGTTGCAATATAAAATGGAGAAATTGCAGCAATATATCATTACTAATAAACCCAAATCAATATCTTTGTTTGAATCACCTCATAATTATTAAACAAATGAAACAGTAAATTAAGAATAATGAAAAAAAGTGGAGCTCAAATTAATAAAATGTGGAAGCTGCCAACACCTAATATAATTCTATGAAATTCAATCTATCGAGAGGAGCCAATAATTCCCATTTCTCTACAAATAACAGCTCCTAGAGCACTTATAAGTGAAGGTTGTTTAAGAGCTTACCTTACTTGAAGAAGAGGATATTGGTGACTGCAAAGCAAGGAGGACTCTCTCTTCTAGGGATGGATGATGCAGCATCTGTGTGAGAGCTTGAGGCTGCTTACGCGTCATCTACCCAGGGCTTTGACTATATGGATCTCTTACTTTATCAAAGCTCAGGAAGCTAAGATCTAACATCACTTGCTCCATCATTGCCGATGCTCGTTGTTTCTCGTCTGTTACTCTATCGAGAAAGTGGATTCTTCTTAGAATCTCCATCATTAGGACAGATAATAGACAAGTTTTCTCAATCTCTTGCGTAAAGATTCAGAACTTACCAAGTTAGGAGCTCTATCAACGTCTGAAGATTAAGAGTTTGAGCTTGTTTGTGGAAATTTCCTATTTGATCCTAGGCGGCAATTTCTTAGACGGATGGTCCTCATTTGAGTTAGTTTAGGGATTTGTTGTTGTTCTTTTTCTGGTTTTTGTTTTCTTTGCTGGTTATTACATCAAAACAGGAGTGGTGCAGTAAGTTACTATCAATGAAAGACAGAAAGCTTTTGAATAGTATAAGAGAAAAAATAGAGCAGACTACTAACAGTAATCGAGTTAGCCTCACATAACCTGTACAAAAAGTTAGGATGCAGATATGAAAAAAGAAATGTATAAGTTATTGGAGAAAAGAGTAAGTACTTGAACCAAGTTAAGCCAACCAAAACCAAACCGATTGACTTCCACCTCTACATAGAAATATAATAGGATAACTGAAGGTAGGCACGAGAGTGCATAGCAATAAGAACCCTAACAAACTCAAAATCAAGTTCTATAGAATCCATGTGAAACCATCAATGCCATTAATACAACCAGGTTATATAAAAATGAACATTTTTAGACAAATTCACTCTTACAGGTCTTAGCAAAGATGCTTTTTGATGCCTCTTTTTCGATGACTTCTGCCTAGCATTTCCTCCCTCAAATCCATTTTCTTTGCCTGCACACAATTTTCTTTAGGCAGAAACCTGCATTGATATAGCACATTGTTAATTCTATCAGAAACATACAAACTATAAAAAAAAAGAGGTCCAACCAAAGGTTGAAATTCACTTCATACTATGAAAAACATATGGTGCCACATAGTACTCCATCTTACTGATTATCTTTCTATCAAGTTCCTGCTGACCAACTTATTGTGGTAAGCAAGTACCAAGTGCAAGTTTCTCCTAAGGTGTTTTAAGGATTTGTGAGTTATAAGCTGCATGAAGTAATAAAGCTAGGTATAGAAAAAGGACAACTCGACTCCCACTTTTGGAGTGACTTAGTTGATTTATAAAGTTGAACATATACGTATCATACAAGCTGTAGAATAGAAAGATAGCAAAATAATACACTTCATTGAAAATTAATCAGCAGTAGGTACATAAGACTTTAAAATCAATCTAGGAATTTCCAAATTAAAATTCTTAACAAATCTTAATTTCTTTTTACTTCTAAATTTGAATATTAGACAAGCAAGAGGGGTTCAAGGTGCTCAAACTAGCCCAAATGACTCTTCAGGAGCAAGTAATATTACTGAAGCAATACAAAAGATTCACATAAAGCTTTTCTACAGCTAAAAGTTAGTATTAGTCCTACTGGGATTACTAAAATTACCAAGGTGAAACAAATCAAAAACAAACACGTCTATTACCAATTTAAGGATGACCTCCACAGCTCCCTTTCCATCATTAAGAGCCCCATCTATTTCATCAAACATAGAATAGCAAAAGATTTCCCTGGTTCAGAAAAAAATTGTAGATTCTAGATTTGAATCAGCATTTATAGAGTTAAAATTTGAACCACATCATGTATTTTAGCTTCAGTACTGGCGTATGATTGATCATCACTTGCATTAATCTGCAAAGGAAGCATTTCAATCAACAGATACAGGCACCTATTGCTCCATATTAATTTGATTCGGAGGATATTTAAGGTTGGAGGCAGGTATAAAGGCATTTTGAGTTTGTGTAGTTCATATTCAGTAGGAAAATCAAGTTTTGCCATCAACTTATCCATGAAACTTGAGAGACGTCAAGCATACACTAGAATGTAGGCACCGGGCAGGGTGTTGGAGAATTATTTCTAGTAGAAATGGAAAGATGCATTAGCTCGAGTTTCATAAACTAGTCAAGGAAAAGCAGCAGAAACGTACTACTAATATGCATACTCATTCTAAGAAATATGCAGGGAAAGAGAAAATTAGTGAATGTTAAGAGAGGACATGAAAATCTACATTGTCATGAACGATTTCAGCCTAAATCAGCCTATCAGTCTAAGGAAAACAGGAATTCTCGTGCTTAATGGCTAATGCCCGAGTGACTAAATAAGGCATGATTAAAGGTTGAATGTCAAACAAGATGTCTTTATTTGAGTTCATATGATCAGTGGTACCAGAATCTATAATCCAAATGCATTTATCTACTTGACTAATCATGCAAGCACCATATGACACAGTTCCTACATCAGGCATAGGGAGTATACCAAAAAAATTAGTAGAGGCCATGAGGCTGGAATGATTGTCTGAGACATGGAACTCCTGGAGCATGCTTAGAACTTGGTTGTATTTCTCTTTAGACAAACCAACCAGGAGAGAAGGTGATAAGTCATCAAAACCAGTGTCATGAAAAGAAGCTAGAGGCTACTTGTCCTCAAAAGTAGGATTATGGACTTCAACAGTGGCAGCCATTCTTTTTCCCTTGGAATTGGTGGGGTTGGAGAACTTGTAGTCACCTCGATATCCATACAGCCTATGGCATTTCTCAATCAGAGGGCCACATACCTGTAGAACATGGATGACTTATCTTGATCAAAAGTGACCCTTTGGTTATAGGTTTTGTTTGAGTAAGCATTGTGGGATTTATTTGGAGTAATATTTGGATGAGAAAGCCTTCTATTCAGGGCAGCATGGAAGATGCTGAGTCATTTGTAAATTAAACAGGAAGAACCACTTGCCTCTGCCTCTTATCTTGAAGTAGAATGTTATATGTAAAGTCAAGGGATGGAAAAAGTTGTACCATGAGAAAATTGCTCCTTACTCCTATGTAGGTTTCATTCAAACCCATAAGGACTGGTACACCTTATTCACCTCATCTTCTTTCAATAGGCCAGACTTAGCAGTACAGGTGCAAGTATTGCTGTGATTGGTTGATATGAATCTAATTCATCCACAACTTCTTAAGCTTGTTAAAATAAGAAGCAATATCTAAGGAACCCTGAGTAGTTGAGGTCAATTCCTTTTTGAGTTCAAACATCTTAGTACCACTAACAAAATCATATCTCTTATTCAGCTGAATCCAAATGCTATCAGTCGTATCAAAATATTGAATACTTTCATCTATGTTAGGGTATAGGGAGCAAGTCAGCCAAGATATGACCATATTGTTACACCTATACCAAAGTCTAACAAGAGAAGATCCCTCGCAGGTCTTACGCATGAACGATCAATGAAACCTATTTTATTCCTAGCGGACAGAGATACTATCTTATTCCTCTTCCAACCCCAGAAATTAAATTTCTCTCCAAAAAAGGTAAACTAACTAAGGAGATACCAGGAACATCGAAAGATGAAAGGTGCATAAGGTCAGAGTAATCAATGGCGACGAAAGTCGAAGCAACAGTTGGATTACCCGTACTCACCATGATAACACACAAAGTATGAACAAGCAAATATATTATAAAATAGTCGAACAACGATGCACCAATATGAACAGTGGTGGAAGAAGAAAATCCAAAAACTAAAACTCGTCGGATATCGAAAAATCCTCGAAATTCGGCAAACACAGAGATCTCTTTCGATTGTCAAATCCTTGACAGAATCCGATGAGGGTAACATCGCTACATATAGAATTAAACAAAAAAGACGAATTTCTACTCTGATACCATGTCAAAATCTTGAAATAGTCTGCAATCAATGCATAGAAGAAATCCTAACAACACTTTCTGAGAGAGAGAAAGTAAAGAAGAGAGAGAAAAATATTTTATTAGAAAATATCTGAGTGAATCATTCTAGAAATACAAAACTGGGCCAAGTGACCCAAAATACAAAGTGGGCTTATCAGCCAATACAATTGGGCCTAAACTACTAAAATAAATATTACAAAATAATATTAGTATAAAAGTTCACGTGGGATCCACAAAATCATTTTGTGTATTAGTAGTAGTAACTCCAACAATGCGTGTAGTATATGCTAGTGACGAAGTCAGAAATTTCGATAAAGGTGTTTAAAGATACTTTCAAAGTTTAGTATATATATAAGAAAAATAATATTTAACATATATATAATATAATTTTCCATCAAAGAGTGTTTGACTGATCACCCTTCGATATACATAGCTACTTCAACCGGTGCACCATGCAAATAATGTGACAAAGAAGCCAATAAAATACTGCCACGTCCAAGATATATTCAAAAGGAAAGAGAAAAACTCTTTTGAACGACACAAAAAAAATAAGAAGGAAAAATTTAGTTTCTATACCCCGACCCCCTCCCTTATTTATGTGGCCCCTTGGCGAAGTTCCATGGGTAATTAAGAATCGTAACTCTTTGGACTAGATCTGAAATACTATATTTTTTTCCATTTCAACATTTTTTCCATTTCAACATTGTAATTTGTTTGTTGGTAGAAAACCATTATTCTCCCTTGCCAACCATATCATCCAAAACACACAAAAACAAAGGATCACTGTTTGTTGATTTTTAGGAAAATTAGGTTAAAAGGCAAGATTCTTTCAGTCATTTAAGACCAAATCCAAATCTTAATCCTTTTGCAATTTACTTAATATCATCCTTGAAAAGGAGAGAACGACACCTTCAACTTATAATTCTAGCAAAACAATTAGTTTATTTTCCACAACTAAACAATAACCACACGTATGATATAGAATCGTACGTGGACATGCACTATTTTTTCAACTTTGATAGGTAGAGGTATTTGAACTGATTTTGTAAAACAAAAAACAAAAAACAAAAAGCTTCAAGAGATTTTGTAATTTTGGTGCAAAACCTATTTACCATTATTGAATATTCTGAAAAAATGCCTACACTATGGAATTTAAACTCCTCACGACTACCAAAAAGGTTGAATTGATTTACAAATTCGAATTTTTTTTTGAGGAAATATCCAAAATCTCCAACTTTAGCTTTGGTTGATAGATCCATCCTCAATTCAATCGAAACCTTTCTTTTTTCTCATACGTTGCAAAAGAACATTTAAGAAAAATGTATAATAGCCTTATCAATTAGCTCATATTTGTCCTTTAACTTATGTGACACTTTTTTATTTACCCCGTTAAAAACAAGATACTTTTAAATATTTAGCAACAGTTTAACTCTAATTTTCTCATATATGGTTTATAATCACACAGAAATATATGGCTTATTTTAGACCATAAATTTCAAAAATCTTAATTTCATTATTATACTTCTAACTAGTTTTACGGCACCTGCGTTGCACGTGATTCTTGAGACATATCGGTAAGATGTGTGTATATTGGATACGCAAAAGATAATAGATAGTGGGAAAAAAGGACTTTTATTGCTATGCCAGCACAAGTAGCATAAATATGGACCAGAACATCTTAAATTACTGGATTGATTCATTAAGAAATACATTTTTTGAGAAATACAAGTTACTTATATTATAGAAGCTCATAGGTTATTTCATACGAAATAAAGACTGTTATTTTTTTTCAATTTTTTTATTTTTTTATTTGCAATTGCTACGAGATCTGCGTACTTCCTTTGCAGCCTCCTCCTTCGTATTTGCAGTGGCTTGTCTTCTTCGTCATTTGCGATTGGAGCTACATGTTTAAGTTTGTGTATCTCTTTCGCAATTAAACTCCTTTTGAATGATCATTTTTCTCATCAATCCGGACAAGAAAGGTGTATTATTTATCTTACTTAACACCAACTTGCGGTAGTACTTGGAATCTTTCTTCTCCAACATTTTTAAAGTTGGCAATGCAAGTTTCTAAACGTCAAATAGAAGATACTATTTATCTAGAACTCTAGTCACTTACAATGATAAGTAAAATTGGGTGTAATGGCTGGTCTAACCTTGTCAACGGTTGATTTGATGTATTGATGGATGTTGCAACCCAACAGATATTGGGGAGCGTCAAAAAGCACACCACTGTTGCACCATTCTTCATCACAAACTTCCACTCACAAGCAATAGCTAGAGTTATTTCTACAATTTAGTATTTGTTTGACGTATAACTGAAGTAAGGATCAATTTTGTAAATGCAACTCACCGCCTTGTGTACTCAACATTCTCTCTGTTACAATTGCCACAATTTACAAAATTACTTACAACGTAAATGCAGTAATAAATGTGACTAATACATTGTGACATAAAAAATTAATTTCATCTTTGTTGTGGCAAAAACATGTAATTCTAGTAGGAGGGGCAGTGTCAATTGATTTCCATTGGCCTCAATCATCTCCGTTTCACAGTTTAAACAAGATTGTGAAATGTTATACACAAGTCACAATGTTAAGAAAGTGACAATTCAGAATGAATTTCATGCAATTTATCAAACATTTGAAAGCATCACAATAATTGTAAAGTGTATTGGCTATGTAATGTTAGTCAAGATTATGAATGGAGGGGGGGGGGGGGGGGGGGAGTACAGATGTTTTGTCTACTTGGTAAGTCTACCCGAGATCACGTCGGGAAATATAAGAATACAAGCGTGCAAATGGAATATTTAGTTTTATGCAATAATTTCAACTAACACTTTTACGTGCGTTGGACGTGTTTTCACACCCAAAACTCGTCCTAAAAAGGATACAAATATAATATAATTTTTAAGCTTGAAATCGACCCGACAGAAAATTATTTTAGTCATGTTTTCATTATCACTAAGAAAATTAATTAAATTGACTTTTTTGAGTTATAATTATTTCCCAATTATTGAAATAAATTCTCAATGTGTTAGCTACAATCTCATTGAACTATTCTCAATTGACCGTGAGACGTAACTTACCATAATTCTATCTTGATTAATTGTAATATTCTAAAATTATATTTTCTAAAACTAACCCTAGATAGCAATATTTCTCAAGCACTACAAGATATAAAGACATTGTTAATTGATGACACTTCAACTAACAATCAAAGCATAGTAGAACAAGTAGAGAAGGAAAAATGGATCGATTATAATTAAACACTATCAACAATCAAACAATTGGTTCTATCAGTATCCTAGAGAAGAAAATTAGATATTCATAATATTGTTCAAAAATACAAAACTCGAATTCATAATCACCTAGAAATATAATAAAGAAAAAAAGTGAAACTCATCGTCGAATTATGTTCCTTCCTGCTCCTAGCATGTTCTACCTCCAAATGTAGTGTGTGCCACTTCAAAATATATTCTTGAGGTTTATATATGACCGTCTAAATATGACCTAAAGCGTGCAGAAGGCTTTCCAGGAAAAATCAAATTAGCAATGAAAAATCCAGCTAGCTCACTTGTAGCCGCGAGACCTAGTAGACGAACTCTTAGCTCTAATTTTTTTTCTTGCTTCGTGATGGGACTCATCATCTCTCTAAGTTATTTTTTTGGACATCAAAGTTATTGGCTCGTCAGCTTCTCTCTCGACGGGAGGCTTGTGATCAAGTTGAACCACTTTTTAATCTATTTTTATCCCTGAAATTGCACCAAATTAGCTCATTTCGGTACAATTTCTTCCAACGATTTTCCTATACATACAAACACGTAATGAGATCAAAACATCCCCATAAAAAGGCAAACAACATAATTTTTTTATAAGATATGATGTGATAATGTACTATAAATATAAATTTAACCGAATTTCAATTTTTTTTCCAGTTTAGTAGTATCACATTGTAAAAAATATTGATATTGTTAAACAAAGGCACAAGCTAAGTTTTTATAATGGTCAATGTCAATCGTTCATCATGACATATTTGTTGAGGTTACGATGATTTGATATTATCTGAACCTACGAATATGACAATTAAAATTTAAATGAATACACATGATTTTTCTATACTTATTCTAATTTTATGAGACACAAACATGTAATGAGATATATCAAATATGATTTCATTAGATTTGCATTAACAGTCTATATTTTATTCTAGTAGATTTCAGAACAACTGACTGCATTCTCTCAAAGACCATGATGTTTTCCCCAAAAGATCTATTGACATATATATATTCTGTTTTGATAGATTTTAGAACAACTGACAACATTCTCTTAAAGACCATGATGTTTTTCCTGAAAGATCTATTGAAGTCTATAATATCTTGAAATTAGCTCCCGTAAATTGTTTCAATTATTTGACCATTGGCCATGAATGCTAAACAACCAAGATATTGGAATGGAGCAAATACAGGGAAAAAAAGTAACCAAAAGCAAAATAGAACCATCTACCAAACATAGTATAAATCTTATTTCATGCTTAATCTTAATGTATCTCATCCTATCTCATCTAAATTGAGATTATTTTATCCTATTTGTCATACGAAATAAATTAGTCCTCGAAAATCAGTTTAGCTTTTAAACTCAGAACTTGCAGAAATTTTAAACTTCCAGGGATCACGGGTCAAGTCCACGAGACGTGAAAAGTTCCACGAGTCGTGGAAAGGACTCGTGATTCTAGTCCTGCAGACCACCCACAGGTCTGACCATGGGTCATTTTCACGATTCGTGGATATTTCCACGGGTCAGTTTCACGGTTCATGGATATTTCCACGGATCGTGGTACCAACCCATGAAAATCAGACAGAGAGTGGTCGTTTCCCCTGGAACCACGAATTGGTTCCACGACTCGTAGAAGTTTCTATGGGTCATCCTGTTAGTCCATGGAAAGTTATCCGTAGCCTGAAATTTGGGCTCAGGAACCACGACTCAAGTCCATGAGCCGTGATGAGTTCTCCGATCCTTGGAAGGGACCCGTGGAACCTGAAGTTGAATTTTAAAATAACTTTTTCTTAATTAAGTCCTAGGTGTATTTTTATAATTACCCATCCTTTTAACTCCTAAATGAGATCGTTTTGACTACTTCTAGAAGGGTTTTCACCCTCATTAGCCTAAGTCCCTCCTCAAATCTTCATTCATCTCCCAAAAAGGAAAAGAACTCCTTCAAGCTCCAAGTCTCAAGCTCCAAGATCAAGTCTCCTTTTCTTTTCAATTTCAAGTGGGTTAGCTTCGATCAAGGTATGTGGGTATTCAACAATGGATTTCTTTCACCCTTGTGCCCAAAACCACAAATTTTTATTTTGATTGCATGAACTTTCAAATTAGGGTTCTTACCCAATTCTTATGGGTTTTGCTATAAATTGTCTTCTCATGATTTTATTATGAAATTACTACTAAATTGCATGATTTTGCATGGGTTTTTACATATGAACTCCTATTTCAAATTGAAGGCTAATTATGGCAAATTCTACATCATAAATTGATTCAAGTAAATTGGGTATTTGATAGTATATTTTTCATGAATTTCAAGCAAGTGCATGCCTAGTTCCTATATTTTATGAAAGTATATGTATTATGATATTGAACTAGTGCCATGCAAGTTTTCAAGTTATGAACTATTATGCAATGTAAGACACCCGATGTGCCATCAATGTTCACGAATCATTTTCTAAACAAAGATTCATGAGTAGTATGAAGATCCGGGTTATGAATATGTTTATGAACAAGCTTGACATCTAGATATGTCACATTTATGTGAGCCTTATGTTATATATTTTGGGAGTAGTATTTAGCATCGAGCGATGAGGATTTTAGATAACCCAAGTCCAAAACTACGCTGCCACTGTATGTTTCCCTCTGTGGCTTATGAAAGGATCCTTATGAACATGGTTCTAACCTTGGTCGGTTAGGACAACCTTTTTCATTGTGGGTGCATGACACTGGACTCCATGTAGCTCAGCATGGTTTATGTCGGTAAAGAGAAACTCCCACATGATTATTTTCAAGTTATGAAGTTATATGATACCTTACTTTGAATTTTGACTTTACTTCATGTTTATGTATTATATCTTGATAATTCCTTATGCTATCTCTTATTTCGAAAGAGCTCATTTTGAGAATATTTTAAGTATGTTTTATCATGATCATATATATTTCTCATACTCGGTACATCCTATAGTACTGAGGCATATTTTGTGATGCATCCTCTTGATAATGCAGACTCAGGTTCCTTCTCTCAGGCACGTGACTAGAGATCGCAGGCCATTCCAGTCAGTGTTGGTGAGTCCTCATTATTCGAGGGCTAGTTATGATCATAGTATTTTGTATGGCTGTTTACTTTCATACTTTGAGTTAGCTAGGGTCTTGTCCTAGCAACTCCTTATGTCATATGTAGAGGTTTTTCAGACATAAACAGTATTTGAGTCTCTTGTTTTGGATTATGTTTCATCTTGACTTATCATTTGTGAATTGGGTTGCCTAGCTTTCTATTTATGCTTCCGCTATACTTTCTTATGAATGATTGAGTATGTTATGACCAAGGGTTAGTCTAGGGCACTCGTGCCTCGGACTCCGTGTTACGTCTAGGGGGTAGCCTCGGGGCATGACAAACTTGGTATCAGAGCCTCAAGTTCAAGAGTCCTAGGATGTCTGAAAGCCGCATCGAGTAGAATCTCCTTTATGTATGTGAAGCGTGCCACACTTATGAGAGGAAAGCTATGAGATGTCTTAGAAAAACCTCACTTCTTTCATGATCACATCGTGCATTAGAGTTTAAATCTAATAGCCCTCTAATCCTTTCCTTGTACCTTTCAGATTATGCCTCGATGTTCTATGCCTCACCGAGCTACTCGAAATGCTGCTCTTCCAGTTTCAGCCCCCGAGATCACGAATGAGGAGTTCAGGAACGCCATCCATATGCTAGCCCAGACTATAGTCGCTCAGGCTAACCAGTTGGTTCCTATCCCCGTCCATCCTCAAGATGGGGTAGCGACCTGAGTTTGTGACTTTATCCATATGAACCCATCGGAGTTCTGGGTTCGAAAGTGAATGAAGATCCACTAAACTTTATTGATGAGGTGAAGAAAATCTTTAATGTGATGCAAGTGTCTGGGGTTGATAGTGTTGAGTTGGCATCCTATCAACTCAAGAATGTAGCTCATATCTGGTTCACGCAATGGAAGGAGCCTAGAGCTAGGGACGAGGTCCCTATGACTTGGGAGTGTTTCTAAAATACTTTCCTCGACTGGTTCTTTTCGAGGGAGTTAAGGCAAGCAAAAGTCGAAGAGTTTGTGAACTTGAGATAGGGATCCATGACAGTCCAGGAGTATAGTTTTAGGTTCACTCAGCTCTCCAAATACGCTCCTACTATGCTGGCTAACCCATAGGATCAGATGAGCAAATATATCTATGGAGTCTCAGCCTTGGTAAAAAGGAGTGTAGATCTGTTATGTTGTTGAGTGACATGAGTATCTCCAGACTTATGACTCATGCTCGCCAGATCGAGGAGGATAATCTTAGGGATATGGCTAGGGAGAACAAGAGAGTTAGATCTGAGGGTTCAGGTTTTAGCCATCAGAGGTCCGATGGCGGACATCACTCCTCGTTTCAGAAGAAGTCATCAGGATCCATTTATTCTTCTACTAGTGCTCCTACCCATGCCCTCAGGCCTCATCATGACTAGACTGGTAGAGGATCTGGTTCCTATTCGCAGTCCCAGGAAAGTGTTGCTAAGGGATCTTCCCACCCTATTTGCAGCAAGTGTGGGAAGAGTCACTCGGGAGAGTGTCGTTTGGGCACAGGTGCATCCTTTGGATATGGATAGGCTGGGCACATGATTAGAGATTTCCCTTCGGCTAAGAAGGGGCAGGGAGGTAGTAGGGCTCAGTCTGCTCCTGCAACCTCAGGAGGTCGACCAGCCTAGCAGGGCACTGCTTCTAGTTTTGGTGGTCAGCACCAGAACCGTCTTTATGCTATGTCCTCTCATCAGGACCAGGAGAATTCACCGGATATTATCACTGGTATGTTGAAAATCTTCTCTCTTGATGTGTATGCTTTGTTGGAATCCAGTGCCTCCTTATTTTTTGTGACCTCTTATATAGCATGCAAATTCAAAGTTTGTCCTGAATTGCTTTTAGAACCCTTTTGTGCGTCTACTCCTATTGGTGAGTCAGTCCTAGCCAAAAGAATCTACCAAAATTTCCCTATCTAAGTCCTTCACAGAGTCACTTCAATGGATTTAGTAGAGTTGGAGATGATTGATTTTGATGTTACTCTTGGTATGGATTGGTTGTATGCTTGTTATACTTCAGTTGACTGTCGTACTCTGGTTGTCAGTTTCAAGTTTCCAAATGAACCCCTCTTAGAATGGAAAGGTAGTACCCCATTCTCAAATGTCATTTCATATCTTATCTTAAGGCTAGAAAGATGATTTCTAAGGGTTATGTTTATCATATAGTTCAGGTTATGGACACGGAGTCCAAAACCCCATTCCTTCAATCTATCCCTGTTGTGAATGAGTTCCCATGAGTGTTTCTCGAAGATTTTCCCAGACTCCTTCCCGAGTGAGAGATCGACTTTGGGATAGATCTTCTTCCAAATATGAATCCCATCTCTATCCCTACCTATAGAATGGCTCCCGCGGAGCTTTAAGAGTTAAATGATCAGTTGAAGGATCTTCTTGATAAGGGCTTCATCAGGCCTAGCATTTCCCCATAGGGTGCTCCAGTTTTGTTTGTGCAAAAAAATGATGGTTCCCTTAGGATGTGTATTGACTACCGTCAATTGAACAAGGTCACAATTAAGAATAAGTATTCCATTCCTAGAATTGATGATTTGTTCGATCAACTTTAGGGTGCTAGTTTCTTCTCCAAGATCGACCTTAGATCCAGTTATCATCAGCTTTAGATTCGAGAGTGTGATATTTTAAAGACAGCTTTCAAGACTCGATATGGTCATTATGATTTTTTTGTGATGTATTTTGGTCTAACGAATGCTCCCATAGCTTTTATGGATTTGATGAACCATGTGTTCAAGCAGTATTTGGATACGTTTGTGATTATTTTCATTGATGATATTCTTATCTATTCTCGGAGTGAGGAGGAGCATGTGGACCATTTGAGAGTGGTGTTGCAAACTCTCAAGGATCGGCAGTTATTTGCTAAGTTTAGCAAGTGTGAGTTCTGGATGCAGTCTATTTCTTTTTTGGGTCATATTATGACTAGAGATGGTATTCGATTTGATTCTGAAAAGATTGAGGCAGTAAAGAATTGGACTAGACCCACTTCTCCGTCTAATATTAGGAGCTTCTTGGGTTTGGTTGGTTACTACAGGAGGTTTGTGGAAGGATTTTCTTTCATTGTTGCCCCATTGACTCGATTGACTCAGAAGAAGGTTAAATTTTAGTGGCCTGAGTTGTGTGAGAAGAACTTTCACAAATTGAAGACTAGATTGACCACAGGTCAGTGTTGGCTCTACCCGAGGGCCTAGATGACTTTGTTATGTATTGTGATACTTTTAGAATTGGTTTGAGTTGTGTTTTGATACAGCGTGGTAAAGTGATTGCTTATGCCTCTAGACAACTTAAGACTCATGAGAAGAACTACCCTACTCATGATCTTGAATTAGTAGTCGTGGTCTTTGCTTTGAAGATTTGGAGACACTATTTGTATGGTGTTCATGTGGATGTATTCACTGATCATAAGAGTCTTCAGTATATGTTCACTCAAAAGGAATTAAATCTGCGTCAAAGAAGATTGCTTGAGCTTCTTAAGAATTATGATATGAGTGTGCTTTAGCACCCCCGGATAAGATAAATGTTGTAGAGGATGCCCTTAGTAGATTGTCCATGGGTAGTGTGTCTTCAGTTGAAAACAGAAAGAAGGAATTGGTTAAGTAGGTTCATAGGCTTGCTCGGTTGGGAGTTTGCCTTATGGACTCGATAGAAGGTGGTGTTATTGTTCAGAATGGTTCTGATTCATCTTTGGTAGCTGAAGTGAAGGCGAAGCAAGACAGTGATCCTATTTTGCTTCAGCTAAAGGATGCAGTCCATCAGCAAAGAGTTGAGGTTTTCTCCCAAGGGGGAGATGGTGTGCTTCGTTATCAGGGTCGATTATGTGTGCCAGATGTAGATGGGTTGAGACAGTAGATTTTGACTGAGGCTCACAGTTCCAGATATTCTATTCACCCTGGTGCCACCAAGATGTACCGTGATCTACGGGAAGTCTATTGGTGGAATGGTATGAAGAGGGACATAGCCAGTTTTGTTGCTAAGTGTCCCAACTGTCAGCAAGTGAAGGTAGAGCATCAGCGACCAGGTGGCATGACTCAGGATATTGACCTTCCTACTTGGAAGTGGGAAGCGATCAATATGGACTTCATTACAGGTTTGCCTCGTACTCGAAGGCAACATGATTCCATTTGGGTGATTGTCGACAGGATGACCAAATCAGCCCACTTTCTAGCTGTCAAGACTACTGATTCAGTAGATGATTATGCCAGACTCTACATCCAGAGATAGTCCTATTGCATGGTGTCCCATTTTCCATCATTTCAGGTAGAGGTACTCAGGTTACATCCCAGTTTTGAAGATCATTTCAGAGAGATCTTGGTACTCAGGTAAAGCTTAGCATAACTTTTCACCATCAAACGAATGGCCAGGCAAAGTGTACTATTCAAACTTTGGAAGATATGTTGAGTGCTTGTGTGATTGATTTCAAAGGTAATTGGGATGATCACTTACCTCTTATCGAGTTTGCCTACAAAAATAGCTTTCACTCTAGCATCCATGGCTCCTTATGAGGCACTTTATGGTCGAAGGTGTAGTTCTCTTATTGGTTGGTTTGAGGTAGGTGAGGTAGCTTTGATTGGTCCAGATTCAGTTTATGAGACTATGGGGAAGGTTCAACTTATTAGAGAGAGGTTGAAGATCGCTCAGAGTCGACAGAAATCATATGTGGATATAAGAAGAAGGTAGTTGGAATTTAAGGTTGACGATTGGGTCTTTCTGAAAGTGTCACCCATGAAGGGTGTGATGAGATTTCGCAAGAAAGGGAAGCTTAGTCCCTGTTTTGTGGGTCCTTATCAGATTCTGAGGAGAGTTGGTCGTGTTGCTTATGAGTTGAATTTGCCATCGGATTAGAAGCAGTTCATCTGGTTTTCCATGTTTCTATATTGAAAAAGTGTGTTGGTGATCCGACCTTGATTGTCCCTTTGGAAGATGTGAATATGAAGGATAGCCTTACTTACGAGGAAGTTCCCGTGGAGATTCTCGATCGTCAGATTCGGAGGTTGAGAAACAAAGAAGTCACTTCAGTAAAAGTCCTTTGGAGGAATCAGCTAGTTGAGGAAGCTACTTAGGAAGCTACTTGGGAAGCAGAATCAACCATGAAAGCCAAGTACCCTCATCTCTTCCCTTCCGATTTCGTTCCAGCTTGAGGTAATAGTTTTCTCCTTAGTATGTTCCTCCGATTCTATTCCATTAGTTTTTCTCATGATCCTAGCATATATTCATGTTTTCAAAGTTGATTCAGTCATGTTTTAAGTTGAAAAGTTCAGTTTTCATGTTTATTCGTTGGTTTCAATGTTTGGTTGTAGTTGGGCTATCGTTCTCTCCAGCTTTCCTTGCTTAGTCTTCATTCGAGGACGAATGATCCCAAAAGGGAGATATTATAACACCTCAAAAATCAATTCATCTTTTAAACTCAGAACTTTCAAAAAATTTAAACTTCCAGGGACCACGGGTCAAGTCCACGAGCCATGGAAAGTTCCACGAGTCGCGAAAAGGACTCGTGATTTTAGTCCTGCAGACCACCCTCAGGTCTGAGGACCACGGGTCAGTTTCAAGGTTCGTGGATGTTTCCATGGATCGTGGTACTAACCCGTGGAAATCAGACAGAGAGTGGCTGTTTTCCCTGGAACAACGAATTGGTTCCACGACTCGTAGAAGTTTCTACGGGTCATCCTGTTAGTCCGTGGAAAGTTATCCGCAGCCTGAAATTTTAGCTCAGGAACCACGACTCAAGTCCATGAGCCGTGATGAGTTCTACGGTCCGTGGAACCTGAAGTCAAGTTTTAAAATAGTTTTTTCTTAATTAAGTCCTAGGGATATTTTTATAATTACCCACTCTTTTAACTCCTAAATGAGATCGTTTTGACTACTTCTAGAAGGGTTTTCACCCTCATTAGCCTAAGTCCCTCCTCAAATCTTCATTCATCTCCCAAAAAGGAAAAGAACTCCTTCAAGCTCCAAGTCTCAAGCTCCAAGATCAAGTCTCCTTTTCTTTTCAATTTCAAGTGGGTTAGCTTCGATCAAGGTATGTGGGTATTCAACAATGGGTTTCTTTCACCCTTGTGCCCAAAACCACAAATTTTTATTTTGATTGCATGAACTTTCAAATTAGGGTTCTTACCCAATTCTTATGGGTTTTGCTATAAATTGCCTTCTCATGATTTTATTATGAAATTACTACTAAATTGCATGATTTTGCATGGGTTTTTACATATGAACTCCTATTTCAAATTGAAGGCTAATTATGGCAAATTCTACATGCATAAATTGATTCAAGTAAATTGGGTATTTGGTAGTATATTTTTCATGAATTTCAAGCAAGTGCATGCCTAGTTCCTATATTTTATGAAAGTATATGTATTATGATATTGAACTAGTGCCATGCAAGTTTTCAAGTTATGAACTATTATGCAATGTAAGACACCCGATGTGCCATCAATGTTCTCGAATCATTTTCTAAACAAAGATTCGTGAGTAGTATGAAGATCCGGGTTATGAATATGTTTATGAACAAGCTTGACATCTAGATATGTCACATTTATATGAGCCTTATGTTATATATTTTGGGAGTAGTATTTAGCATCGAGCGATGAGGATTTTAGATAACCCAAGTCCAAAACTACGCTGCCACTGTAGGTTGCCCTCCGTGGCTTATGAAAGGATCCTTATGAACATGGTTCTAACCTTGGTCGGTTAGGACAACCTTTTTCAGTGTGGGTGCATGACACTGGACTCCATGTAGCTCAGCATGGTTTATGTCGGTTAAGAGAAACTCCCACATGATTATTTTCAAGTTATGAAGTTATATGATCCCTTACTTTGAATTTTGACTTTACTTCATGTTTATGTTTTATATCTTGATAATTCCTTATGCTATCTCTTATTTCGAAAGAGCTCGTTTTAAGCATGTTTTAAGTATGTTTTATCATGATCATGCATATCTCTCATACTCGGTACATCTTATAGTATTGACGCATATTTTGCACTGCATTCTCTTGATGATGCAGACTCAGGTTCCCCCCCTCAGGCACGTGGCTAGGGATCGCAGACCATTCCAGTCAGTGTTGGTGAGTCCTCATTATTCGAGGGCTAGTTATGATCTTAGTATTCTGTATGGCCGTTTACTTTTGTACTTTGAGTTAGCTAAGGTCTTGTCCTAGCAACTCCTTATGTCATATGTAGAGGCTTTTCAGACATAGACAATATTCGAGTCTCTTCTTTCGGATTATGTTTCGTCTTGACTTATCATTTATGGATTGGGTTGTCTAGCTTTCTATTTATGCTTCCGCTATGCTTTCTTATGAATGACTGAGTATGCTAAGACCAAGGGTTAGTCTAGGACACTCGTGCCCCGGACCCCGTGTTACATCTAGGAGGTAGCCTCGGGGCGTGACATTGAGTAGGGTAGCAATCTGGTTAGCGGATTGGCAGGAATTTGGCTGATTATTTCTACCCAGTGGACTCTGGCAGAGAATTGGAGTTTGTACAAAAGCAAATTCTGTAGTCACTTACAGTTGTGACTATTAATGAAAGTGTCAAGCGTTGCTTCTCTTGCGTTAGGTTTCTTTTTAAATTAAATTAAATTTAATAGGTATTTAGGATATAAAGGGTATTTAGGTAATAAGGGTACTATTTTAAGTTGAGGGTATTTTAATAATTTCACTTTCAATTTTTTGAGTTCATGCTTTTAAGGTAGTATAGATAGATATAGATATTTGCTAAAAAAAAGGATATCCTAGAAACAATGTTTATTAATTGAATTGGGGTGAAAAAGGTATCATATATAAGAAAGGATAATGTTGCATTAAAATTTATAAGTCAACCACAACCATTATAATTTTTATTATGTCTAATAAGAGAACATATAAATAATCAAAAGACGAGAATTTTAGCTACGACGGTAGTCGTAGACCAAATAACTAAAACGAAAAAAAAAACAATCAAGAAGGCAAAGCAAAAAGGAAAACAAAGAGAAAAATATGAAGAGCTAATTGGCCCTAGTTAAATTAATTTATGAAAGAACAACGTTTCCTAATTTCACCAGCTTTGCCGGTTAAGGCTCCAATCTTTCCCATTTTCTCCATTGATTCAGCAAAATCTTTGAAAAACGTCAATCCATGGGACATAGCTTGAGATTTGACATAAGCTTTAGTTTGTGCATCATCAAGAAGGGCTGCATCAGATTGAAAAAGCCCTCTCCTTTTAGCCACATAACTGTAATAACTTCCATCAAATGTCTTGAAACTTCCTGGATCCATCTCCACAATGGTTGTCACGTCGTTAACTGAGGTGCATTTGCTCTTCAAACGAGCAATGTAGTTAGGATCCATTGTTGGGTCAGTGTCACCTTTGCCTGTGAAGTTGTACATTCGGTTTGTGAAGGTAAAGCAATGAGCGTTACCAATGGTGTGCCCTCCTGAACAACATGTAATAATTGGTTACTTCAATAGTCCAATTTGATAAATAAACACTTATTTGAAATATAATCTCTTATTTAAAAAAAAATTAGTCAAAATCTATGACCAAACAGATCCAAATGTACGTAAAACAAAAAGTAGATATCCAATTATAGACTCCACAATAAAATAGTGTGAAATTTCTTAGAGGATGACAAAATTAGCTAGTCCATGAAAATATATATGGCCAGCTCTCCGCGAGTTGGCTTGAGCATATTTTCATGGTGGGACAATTTCGGCACAATTGAATTCAATTCATCTAAAAGTTGGATTAATTTGGATTGAATATGTTGACCACCAACTCTTGGCGAGTTGGGCTGAGCATATTTTTCATGGTGGGTCAATTTTGGCACAACTGAATTCAATTCATCTCAAAGTTGGGTTGATTTGGACTAAATATGTCGACCACCAACTCTCAGCAAGTTGGTCTGAGCATATTTTTCACTGTAGCCCATCCATTTGACATCCCTTCCCATTTTTATTTGAAAACCATATACATATGATATTACCTGATAGAACAGCTAGGTCTTTTGCATTCAGACCAAGAGAGGCAAACTGAGCTTTAAGAGTAGTAATGTTTGCAAAAGGAGCTGGTAAATTGAACAGGGCTTCCAACATGTTTGACACGCTTCCATCTCTTCTTCCCAATGGAACATTCCAATATGGTCCTCTAATCTGTATAATTAGCAAGCCATAATTAATTAAAACTTAACAGTGACTTTTTTCTTAATTACTTACATAATTAAAGTAATAATTAATCTCTAATTACCAAAGATATTGCATCCCTAGCAACTAAGGCTAGAATATCTGCACAAGAAACCACACCAGGACACTTGTGCTCTAATTCAGATTTTGCAGCATCAATCACTTGGAATCCTCTAAGGGATTGATTTGGAATGGCCTCTCTCTCTGCTTGATTATTCTTGGTTGAGTTTAGCAATACAGATCCATCACATCCCTGTACAAACATTTGTATATAAACAAAACATTAATTCCTCCATATAACACTACTAAAAAAATGAAATTTTCTATCGGAAATCGGACAGAAATCTATCAAAAACGTTACCGACGAATCAAATTCTGATTGATCTCTGATTAGACAACCATCGGAAATTCGCTATTGTAAGACCTTCTTTTAATAATAATAAATAATTGTGGAGTATATTAGTTATATGTACGAACAATATTAATATATTTGCCGAATTAGGTCACTTATAACGTAACTACAACTAAATCTCTATGATAAGCATTATCGTTAATATGATAAAATGGTAACTAACATACTATCACAAGTAAGATTCACGGATCGTATAAAAAGTTGTTATATTATCAATGTATGGCTTAAATCATACCAATATAAAGTACATAGAAATATAATGTTAAAGCATAGTGTCATTCATAATAGGATAGGAAGGGAAAAAAAATACCCTAATAAAGCAATCATGGAAGTGCATCCTAAGCAAAGGAGCAGCTAGAGTTGGTGCTCTAGTGATGTAATGTGCAGTTGTCTTTTTCACAATAGCCTCAGCTCCTGGGCATGTTTTCTCATAGTAGCCAAGTTTCAAGCCTTGTGCGTTACAAATGTCAAATGCAAGAGGAATTGTGGCAAGCATCAACAGGAAAATTAGCCTTGGGAAAGCCATTAATTGTTGGAAATGGAAACACACAAAATTGAAGTACTAGTTTGTTTTTTCCTGGATTTGATGGTCAAGGTACGTGAAACAGATTGGTTATTTATAATACTAATTAGACATGAAGTACCATGCATGATTTGAACTTTTTTCATGCAAGAGCTGGCTTTGAACTAGTTGGCCAATAATGAGATACTTCACAATATGAATATAAAAGCAGAGTTGACTTTAAACTATACATGATTTACAATAAACTTATTGCATGCCATTACCATATTCATATATAAAATGTATATATAGGCAAAGAGATCAATGTAAAGAATGGCTGACCTTTAATTGCATGTTACTACATGAATGTACATGATCTAGATAAATGGAATCTTCATATAATTTCTCTACTTACCCTTCTTTAATAAATTTAATTAAGAAAGAGCCAGCTGCATATGCAGCTTGTATTAATCACGCATTCTGATTAAACAACTTCTCTGACTGAGTAAAATCATGCCAATAATCTAAACAACTTATCTGTCCATGTTCCCCGTAATAGTTATGGATAAAGATAGGAGATTTTGAAGCTGAGATGGGCAAAAGTACACAAATATCCATTTTTGGGGCCGTCATTTAATTTATATCCGATCGATTATCAGAAGATATTAGTCAACTACTAAGCAGGGATAAGTAGTCAAGATGAAATGCAAAATTCTAAGTGCTGTAATAGTAATTGACATCAGATATTTTTATATGGTGCCGAACCTGTGTTTGATACCTCTAGATTTTAGGTTTACTCATCTATATTTAGCATATTACGTTAACACATAAATATTGGTGTATTTTAGTTGATCTGAATAGGATATGGACAACCCATCCCAAGCTAGGCTCATCAAGTCCTCTGCAAATAAGACAAACATGACTAAATTACTTTGGGTCTAAATTCAAATTCTAGACACTCAATTTTTTGAAAATCCCTTTACATGAAAACTCCAAGTGACATTATCACATTTAACTTCTTTATGCACCATCCATATATTAGATTATTAATTGGTCATACAATCAGATCTAATGATGGAAATATATCAATGGTATGTTTTTTTTAATATATATATATATATATATATATATATATATATATAGCTGCTAATTAAAAACTTTATATGTAAGACGGCCTTTATATCATCTGCTCAAACAGTCCGATCGATTTGTTAGTTGGAAATTAGTTGTAATTAATGTGGTCCTCCATATTGTATAACTCTTGATCTGAAAATTTATCAATCTGCATTTTGCATTTTGATTTGAAACAACTAGATAAGCTGCCAAAGTAAAACACAAAAGGCACTTAGAGTAGTACCAGTATATCAGAGGCACACAATGCTATACAAATTTACAATGCAAAACGTTTTCGTCTAATAGCCTGTTTGATCAAACTTTTAAAATCAACTTATTTTGAAAAGTGATTTTTCAAAAGTACTTTTGGTGAGAAGTAGTTTGTGTTTGACCAATAAATTTAAAAAGCACATTTAAGCATCAATTAGCGTTTGACCAAACTTTTTAAAAGTGTTTTTAAGTGTATTTTTCTCAAAAGTGTTTTTTGAGAAAATCTACTTTTTTTAGCTTCCAAAAAAAAGTTTCTGCTACTCCCCAAAAGCACTTGTTTTCTTCCAAAAGCTTGGTCAAACACCTCACTTTTAAAAATAAATATTTTTAAAAAAAATATAAGCACTTTTGGAGAAAATAAGTTTGGCCAAACGAGTTATAAGTAGTCTATTTACTTATAAGTAGGGGGGACAAAAGTGGTAGTTTAAGGCCAAATTTTAATAAGAGATCTAAAATATTTTTTAGAAAAATTTATTTTTCTAGTTTTTGAGATGCAAAGCTGTTTTATAGGGGCTTGTTCTAAAGCACCCGATCTCGGTCACTTTTGGGCCGGATCAGGTTGTAAATAGGCCTTTTTACATAGATAATGTATTATGGAAGCTTTATTACAAATTATAGTATAGTTTTTGCTCTTACAAATTATAGCCATGTTTTTCTTACCAAAAATAACAGAATCAGCTAAATACATATATAATACATTTCTAACACAAATTTAATATATTAACACATAAACTAATTTAAATAGTATTTAAATATTTGAAATTCATGTATAATACATTTTTAACATCATTAATAAAAGAAACAAATAAACAACAATTGTAATACATGTTGAATTCAATATATTATACATATTATAGGCACATTTTAGTGCACGTGGTGAATACATAACTAAAATATTTTTAATACAAATGTATTATAAGTATTATATGTGAATTTCAAACATTTTCGTACTACTTAAATTAGTTTACGTTATTAGAAATGTATTATATTTGTTCTGAAATAACAACTATCAAATTTATAATAATGTATAATACTGAATTCGAATTGTATTATAACTAGCATTTATATTTAATACAATTTTAATACACATTTAATACAACTTTCAAAAGCTTCACTTCTTGCTAAGCACAACCACCAGACCCCCCATTTCATCCCCTCCGTCCAAACAGTCGCCTTCTCCGACGAAACTCACAAATCACCCGCCTTCGACGAACAATATTAACACTTCGGTGAATTTCGACGACGACGAGGAGTTGAAGAAGAAGGATGAAGATATATACGAGACACTTTGGAATCATCAAAAATAATATTTATCAGAGGAGGAGAAGGAGAAGAAGATAAAAGAGAGACAAACATATTTGGAGTTGAGGCAAAAAGCAATTAACAATCCATTATCTGATGTACTGTTTTTCCCTTTTGGACCAGAACAACAACATAATCATAGCAAAATAAAGAAGATTTGTCAAACAAAAATAAAATTAACAAGTATTGTAAAGGAGAAACAAAGAGAGAAACTATACGTGTTATCAATCGGAGTTTCGCCGGAGAAGCTTTATTCGGCCAGATCTAGAATTTCGAAGTTGTTGATGATTGTTTTCGCCGGAGCTTGTGGTTGACTGGGTGTGACTGGGCGTTGTGAGAAGAAGGGGAAATAGAGGGTGGGTGGTGGCTGGTTGTGGAGATCGTGGTCGGAGCTCCAGCGAACTTGTAGAGAAGAAGAAGAAATATTGCTTAAAATATACTTTATATAACTAATCAGCTATTAAATGTAATAATAGGCTATAGACTGTAATAAATTTAAAGCACCCTTAAAAAGCGTAATAAAACTTCAATAAGATATTATCTATGTAAAAATCCCTTGTAAATATTTGTTTATTTGTTATTTTTGTTTGGGCCTTTTCGGAGCCTGCTTTGACAATTATCAATAAAAGGCCCTGAGCCAAAATTCGTTTAAAAAAAAATAAAAAATGCAAAGCTATTAATAAATTACTTTAATAAAAAAAACCTTGTCTTCTTTTCTTTTTGAGATGAAATTTATTTTATTTTTCTCTACGAACTCCAATGTAGTATAAAAAGGATTGTCACAAAATTAACTACTGCTACGTACAATTTTTGGAAACCTATATATAGGTTTTGGTTATACGCATCGTACATATGCATAATGCTTATGGTGCTATTCTAATTTCTATCTACAACCTTGCAAGTTTGAACATTTCAACACCAAACCCTAATATGATGGAGAAGTAAAATTATTGTTATAGTAAGTTCATTTCACTTACACTATATACGTAATAGTGAACTAGTGATCAAGATAAATCTAGAATTTAAATTTATAGTTCTATCATATTTATCAAATCTATTGAGTTCAGAAGGAAATATGTTATTTTTCTTACAGATACTAAATTAAAAGAAAACTAAATATTATGTAATTAATGTAAGAAGAAAAATAATTATTTTAAAATATTCTTAAACTAAAAGAGAAAGTAAATATTTTATCATTAACGAGAAGGAGTGATAGTTGGACTTGTTTATGTACAAATAATAATTTCAATTACCAAAAAATCACTAAATAATAGAAATTTCAATTAGCAAAGTACAGAAAGATAAACAAATATATGGGGCTTCATCTCCAAGGGTATTTCCAAATATTTACACTAACTGTATTACTTTTTTCGTTCACTTTTATTTGGAGTATTAGAATTTGACATACATATTAAGCAAATAATGATTGATATGGTTATTTCATTATATTATTTTTATTAATGTATGTTTAATATTAAGTCTTGAAAATAATTTTAAGAATAAATAATTAATATTGAAGATAAAATATGATTATCTTTGGGATAATGGTCCAAAACACACATGTACTATGATCGAATTTGCTATAACACACTCTAACTTTGCGGGAGTCCTATGACCCCCCTGAACATTTTTTTAGTGTATTTTTACGGCCTTTATCTGAAGAAGTATAACAGAGGTAATTAAAAAATTAATTTAAAAAGAAGAGTTGGACTGCTACGTGGCAAATAGTGATAGGTTTAAAAAGCAGATAAAGGCCGTAAAAATACACTAAAAAAATGTCCAGGGGGGTCATAGGACCCCCGCAAAGTTAGAGTGTGTTATAGCAAATTCGGTCATAGTACATGTGTGTTTTGGACCATTATCCCATTATCTTTTATTGATATGTTAAAATTTAATAATTATGAAAATTTATTTTTGAAACTTTTTTTTCCTTAAAATAACTTCGGTCATTTCATCACATCCCTAAAATTATTACTAATAAGAGGCAAAGCAAGCTGGTCTTCAACATGCTTGCTTGCCGACATGAAGGTATTGGTATTTTATAAAAGTTCTGCTTTAAACTGTTGTACTGAACTATGTATGATTGGTACCATTTCATATAGAGAAAATCATCCTAGATAATACTTTAAGACTCTTTATTACATCAAATACATCATTTTTTTCCTAATTACTAAAGTATCTTTTTAATTACAAGTCATACCAGAATCTAAAAATTAGTTATTATTTTTTTTATTGTATTTAATTCTGATTTTTTTTAATGCTACTTAATTAAGGAATAAATTAAATCTAAAATGAAATCCACTAAATAACTCATTATAATTAAGGAAGATAATTACAAAATAAAATCTTTCTTCTCTCTCTTAGTCTTGTTTCTTTATTTATCCAAATTTTATTTTTTAATTGATTTAGTAGGCTTAAATTTAGGGATTTACAATTATCATTATTCAACTAAATTAATTTTTTTCTCTGCAATTCATAAATATTTTTCTTCTCTCTTTTAAAATTCATTATAGATTATATTAAATTAGTTATTACTTTTTTATTATATTTAATTATGATTTTTTTAATGCTACTTAATTAAGGAATAAATCTAAAATGGGATCCACTAAGTAACTCATTGTAATTAAGGAAGATACTTACAAAATAAAATCTTTCTTCTCTCTCCTAGTCTTATTTCTTTATTTATCCAAATGTTATTTTTTTAATTAAATTAGTAGGCTTAAATTTAGGAATTTACAATTATCATTATTTAACTAAATTAATCTTTTTTCTCTGCAATTCATAAATATTTTTCTCCTCTCTTCTAAAATTCATTATAGATTATAATAAATCACATCAAAATGAATAATTTCAATTATATAATGTGATTTTTGTGTGATATTATCTAAGACACTCTATGCTAATATTCATTGATTAATTTAATGACTATAGTATATATACATTGAACAGAGATTTTTTCCTCATTTTCTTCCACAAAATATCTCCACTCCATTTTTAAAATTTTATATCACTTGATTCCCATTTCTATTTCAACATACATAACTTGAAATCATTTATCATACGACATGAAACCAAAATTTATACAGTCTGTTACTACTTTATAATATTATTTAACTGTATCTGAAAATCGTATATCACTTGATTTTCATGAATCTTTCAACAAACATAACTAGAAATCAATTTTCATACAATGTGACACCAAAATATATACACAGTCTGTTACTACTTTATAATACTATCTTATTATATTTGAAAATGATATATCACTAGATTCCCATGAATGTTCCAACAACCATAACAAGAAATCAGTTTTAATATCACATTAAATCAATGAATAAATTATATCTACATTTGATAGAATTATACACAGTTCATATACAAATACATAAGCTTTTTCTTTAACAAGTATTAATTTTACAATTCTAAGTTATGAATAAAAATTACAGATTTATTATTTTTTTAAAGAGAAAATTATCCTAGATATAATAGGCATAAAACAAGAAAAAATCAGATATATGAGAGATTGTTGGCTTGATTGATCTTCTAAAGCCCTTTTTAAGGAAATTTGTTGAGCCTGCCTGTTTTTTTCTTTATTTTCTATTTTCGTTTTTTTAATTTTTTTTCCTTTTTCATTTTTTTATTTTATATTTATTAAGTTGATAGATGTTTCAAGAAAACATATGATAGATATTGAAAATTAGAATCTTGTGGTATAAGTTATAATATTCTATCTAATATAGAGTATATAAGTTTTTTTTTTCCTTTCATATATGGACTAAAGTAATCTGCTAAAATAGTGAACCCATTAAATTTCCTGCATGCGTCACTATAGGCTTCAGCCTTTTTGAACATGTGTCATAGTTTTGCAGCTTTTATTTTTCTCTTTGATGGCCATTTGGGCCTTTTTAGCTTTGCTTAATTTCTTCGTTTATTTTTATTAGTCCATTATATTAAAAATAAATATTTAATTTTTCTTGTTTAGTTTAAGAAATTAAAAAATAATTTATTACTTAATTTCTAGTTTACCCTTGGTATTGACTATACTCATTTTTTGATGCATTTTCCATTTTTAGCTTTGCTTAATTTTTTTGTTTATTTTTATTAGTTCATTATATTCAAGCCGTGGAAACAGCCCTTTGCAGAAATGTAAGGTGAGGCTGTGTACAATAGACCCTTGTGGTCCGGCTCTTCTCCGGACCCTGCGCATAGCGGGAGCTTTAGTGCACCGGGCTGTCCTTTTTTTTTATTATTATATTAAAAATGAATGTTTAATTTTTGTTATTTAGTTTAAGAAATCAAGAAATAATTTATTACTTAATTCCTAATCTACCCTTGGTATTAACTATACTCATTTTTTGATGCATTTTTCATTTTTAGCTTTGCTTAATTTCTTCGTTTATTTTTATTAGTCCATTATATTAAAAATAAATGTTCAATTTTTCTTGTTTAGTTTAAGAAATCAAGAAATAATTTATTACTTAATTTTTAATTTACCTTTGATATTGACTATAGTTATTTTTTGATGCATTTTTTCAAAATATAAAATTTATTATATTTAAAAAATAATATAATAAAATTATTATTCATCCTCAATGTACTTGAGTATACGTGGGGTTATTTTGTTCTTTTTGATATACTGCCCATCTGACATGCGGGCCCACGTATAAATTCATTTTCCATCATTTAATTTATTTATTTTCAATTTATTCTATCAATTGTTTTTTTTTTTTAAATCCACTTTACCAATTTATCAACTAAATTTAAATAGCATATTTTACATTTATAATTGTATAGCCAATAAAATTTAAATAGCATATTTTATATTTGTAATTGTATAATTAACAATTTAAACTATTTGAAAGACTTAAAAAAACTTGATTGACTTTGAAAATTCTATCAGTGCCACATAAATTGGGATATAGAAAATAACATATATTATTTAAAAATGACGTAAGAAGTATTATAAATTACAATAATTAATAATTTAAACGAACTAAAAAAGTGAGACAAATAAATTGAAATGATATTTGTTGGGCCCCTGCGTAGCACGGGCATTCCTTAACTAGTATACATATATAGATATAGTAGTGGGAAACGGGCTTACATACAACCTTTCAAAATAATGTATTCCCTCCCTTCCGTTCTGTTTTACTTAAAACTTTGTCGACTTGATACGTATTAATTTTTATTTATTAGAGATTTTTTTTACTAATTATTTCTATTAATGAGTATGTTCCAAAATTTAAGTTTGACTATTATTATTATTTTATATAGTTAGTTAATGATAAGAGTAATATGAGAAGAAAATAATATTTTTTTCTTATTTGCTAAAATAGACAAGTAAGAAAAAATCTATTAGTACAAGAATCAAGTAAAATAAAACTAAAAGAGAACATGTATTGGGTAAAGATTCTCGAGAGGTACGAAACGAAGTGAAAGGACCTCTAGGGAAAAGAGGGCTCTGCAGGTAACCCATTAGTTATGGGGCCATCGAGGAACACCGCCGACCTCTCTTCGAAGGACTCATGTGACGTGGAAGAGGAAAAAGGCGTCAGACCTGTCAGGTGCGTGAATGTGTAGCGTACCTACTTGACCTATGCAAAGGATATCGGCTGGCACCTGCAACGGATATTGACGCATGGAGCTATACTATTGGCCATATTAATATAGAATCGAAGGAAAACCTTTCATATTGGTTACAAGCCATTTATTGTACCCTATAAATAGTTGTTTCGCATCATTTATAAGTGATCTGAAATATGATTCTAAATACAATACACTTTTTACTTGTCCATCAAGCAATTGTTCTTCTTTATTTTCCTTGTCCATTTTACTTG
Organism: Jaltomata sinuosa; assembly: GCA_003996215.1. NCBI lineage: Eukaryota > Viridiplantae > Streptophyta > Magnoliopsida > Solanales > Solanaceae > Jaltomata > Jaltomata sinuosa. The sequence continues at coordinate 65,107 of QJPP01007322.1, read as the reverse complement.
CATACTGCTCTCGGGAAAGGAATCTTAGCTCGCGGAGGACGTTTCCAGGAGCTCTTTACTCAGATTTATACTTGATAATTGATTAACTTTGCTTTAATACATTTTTCGTTATTTCTTATTCGTTATACAAATAGTCAATCCGCTAGTAAATGAATCTCAAATAGGGTTATATTTAACACGCGTGCTCTTGACCTCATACAAATTCAACTATACCGATTTTAGGGTAAACAGTTTAGCGCCCACTGTGGGGCCAGGGCATCTGTGTGTGAATTTGACTCTATTTATCTTACTTGCTTGATTATTCGTGATTTACAGGTAACACAAGATGACGAGCAATGATGAACGGATCACTGAGAAGCCCGGTGGTGAAATTGTGACCAGGGAAATGGCAGGAGCCCTACCCGGCGGTCCAAGTAATGACACGGTTCTTTGGAGCAAGGAATAATGACTCGTTGACGTGGACCTAACTAACATAAACACGTAGAAGAAGAACCACATGTATTTTCCCCTGAATGATGAAGAAAATGGGGGAAAGGCACGACAGTCAGTCTGGAGAACCTCAAGGAATTCTTCCTGAGCTTTACTGAGGCGCAGAAGGAATTGGTGAGGAAAATGTAGGAATAAAGAACAAAATGGGAAAATTGGAGAATAGCTTGGCCTAGAATACTTCTAATGCTTCTTGAGGAAATCGGTGCGGGAAACCAAGTGCTAAGGAAGATCTGGAGATGGATGACTGCTCTGAAGAGAGAGGTATGAACGAGGCCAAAGCATAGCAGGAGATCCCGGCACCAATAGTGGAAATGCTAAGGAATGAAGTCTCACTATTCAGAGTTAAACTCCCGAATGAACCATATCCCTTGGGATCTGCTAGTCATTAAGAGCCCAAATTTGAAACTTTATGCCAAGGTACCCTCTATGTTCGGCGCCATATCTAGGATGATCACCAAAAGATTCAATATGCCAGACATTTCCAAATATGATAAAATTAAAGACCCGCAGGAACATCTTTTGTTCTTCACTACTGTCGTTAATGACAGCAATCTAACCAAGGAGGAAACGGAGTCTGTGATGTTGAAAAAGTTTTTAGAGACCTTATCTAGAGGAGCATTGGTCTGGTATTCTCTTCTCCGCAAGAATTTGATTGATTGTTTTAACATGATTGTAAGCAGCTTTATCAAGACGCATGCGGGTCAAAGAAGGTGCAGCCCCAGAGGGTGATATCTTCAAGATTGAGTAGGAAGATATAGAGCTCCTTCGAGAATTCGTGGACAAATTCCAAAAGGAAAGGATGCAACTGCAGATGGTTCCTCATGACTGGGCAGCTGAGGCATTTGCAAAAGGTTTGAATCTCGAGAGATTGGTAGCATTATTCAAGATCAAGGAAAGTTTGATCGAGTTTGAGGCTACAACATGGACGGATGTCCACAAACATTATGATTCCAAGATCTGCATTGAGGATGATTGTTGCAGGACCCATAACAAAGGAATTCGAGTCTTGAGTGAACCAAAAATGGTGAAAGGGCAGAGGGAAGTCAAATATAGGATAATAAAGGGACAGTCCCAATGGGAGTCAGAGTTGAGTGGGTCCTATCAAAACAGGTATTTTCCTTATTCTTCAGGCAGACAAAAAGGCCCAAGCTAGGAAACAACTCACATCTCCCGAGTTTGCTCCAATACGAGAAGATAAGAAATAGAGACTTGGACAAGAGGGGGCTTTAGGATAAGAAGCGGTTAAGCCCTCGGTGAATGCAGTTGACGAGCCTCCTGCACTTTCAGAGTATTACTTCACTATTGACCCATCGCAGTTAGTTTCGGTCATGAAAGAGATCAAAGGAGACTAATTTTTAAAGCCTATCCATTCAGACCCAAACACTAGAGACGGGACTTAGTGGTGTGATTACCATAACAGTCATGGTCATAGGACGGGAGACTGTTATCACCTTAGGGAGGCAGTCACAAATTTTCTGAAGGATGCACACTTGAGATAGTTTTTGAATGATCGAGCCAAGAGAAATTATGGTCGAGAAATTAAGGGTGACAAGCCACTGAACAACTCCAGTCTCCCTTAAAAGACCATAAATTGAATGTTTTGGCCCTCGATGAAGGGACACAAGTATGTTCCTCTCTCTCCCTCTTTTTAAAATTCTGACTTCTTCCCTTTTTACTAGCTCTAGAAACCTCTGCATGAAGCTTGATATGGATGCTCTATCAAGGAAAATGTCCCACTCTCAGATGATGCCTCTGCACAGGCCATGGAAGGCTTATAGGACTGCTTCATGGAGACAATGGAAACAGGAGGAATTCAGAGCTGAAGCAATTACAAAGCTCCAAAGGGACGCAAGTTATGTTATTTTTTCCTTCGACTAATTTTATCTCTAAATGGGTTTTTCTTGCAAGGTTTTTAAAGAGGTAGCATAGGCATTTTTGGGGTAAAACTAATGCTTTTATTTTTTGATCTGAATTATAAAAAAGTTGAACGCCTCGAGCGCAACTCTGAGAATTCTCTATTAAAGGCATGAATGAAACAATTTTTTTACTCTCTAAATTCAAGCAAAGAACTTTCCCCTATTTCATAACAGAACCCAACATTCCAATACAAAAATAAAGTTGAGCTCCAACAACCCCGAATAAGAAAAAATGATCTACTCGCAAGCTAGGGACTCAGAATCCCACATAACTAAGAATTTACCCTTCAATAGGGGCTCGTACGCTAGTACCCAGAATCTCATACAAAGCACTAAGCACTATGGACTGTTGGCCAAGCCAGCAAAATTCTCAAATTAAGGACTTGGGATACATTCAGGAAAGGCAACAAAAGCCTATAGATCGATATGATAAAATTGTGACAGAATGATCATCCGTAAGAAATATGATGAGTCCTAATCATAGGGATCTCTCAGTAGTAGAAAAGTTCCTAACTCCCATAAAACAAGTCCTAAGCTAATAAATGGATGTGGGAGAAAGGTGTGCCCTTCCCGAAATGCTACACTCTAAGTAATCAGGAGACTTACAAAACTTAGCAGCTCAGCATACAAATAATTAAACTAAGGGATCCCTCTTGAGAAATAACGAAAGATAAAGGATTTTGTGTTCTAAAATAGACGGAGAAATATCATTTCACAATTTGGTATATAACCGATAGCGAAGGAAACGTCAGTAATAAAAGAACACCGGTTAGGCGAGCATCTCATATCATCACTCAGAATGTAACCCAACGCTTTCAACTTGGCCTAAATCATTACAATACCTCTCGAAGAAGAAGGGTCCTCAAATATGATGCCCCGATGGGGAAAGATAAATGAGGTCCTGTTTTTTTCTCATTTAGAGAGTGTCACGAACAAGTTCATACAGTTAAAAGTTTTGGGTGCTCGATTTCCGATAACATCGAGAATACAAAGGAACACAAATAAAATCAACATGCAAAATCTGAAAAGCATTAAAATAAATCAAAATACGTGAAGATAGCCAAAATGCATAGGAAAGTTTCCTTTATTTAAACACCCAAAGAGGGATTATAGGAAAAAACTCCCGATAAAGGGATAAGACTATAAGATACTCCAGACAAAGGGATAAAAACTATAAAAACTCCTGAAAAAGGGCTACTTGCCATGGGAACAATTAGAGCACCTCCTTAGATGAATGGTCTAACACCCGGGAATTCGAATCAGCTTTTAAACTTAGAATCCCTGCAAATTTTGACTTTTCCAGGAACTACGAGTCCAAACCACGGACCGTGGTTTGAACCACGAGCCGTGGAATGAACCTGTGGTTTAATTCTGTAGGATTAACCTCTGGTCTGAGAACTATGAGTGGGTTCTATGGACCGTAGTTCATTCTTTGAACCTTACTGTTCACTCGTGGAATCAAACCTGAGGCCTGCCTATTTCCTAGAAATGACGGATGAGTCTACAGACAGTAGTTTATTCTATGGCCCATCCTGTTGACTCATAGAATCACATCTGCAGCTGATCACTTGGGCCAAGAACCACGAGTGGGAACCACGAGTTATGGTTCAGTCTACAGCTCGTGGATTACGCCCGTAGTCCCTGAAGCCTAAATTTTTAATAGCCTTTTCTAATTAATTTTTAGGGGTATTTTTGTCATTACCCACTCTCTTAACTCCTAAGTGAGGTCGTTTTGACCACTTTTAGTAGGGTTTCTATCCCTATTAGCCTAAGTCTCTCATTATTCCTTATTCATCTACCAAAAGAGGAAAAGAACTCCTTCAAGCTCTAAGTCTCAAACTCCAAGTTTAAGTCTCTATTTCTTTTCATCTTAGATCAAGCAAGCTTCAATAAGATATGTGGGTATTCAATAAGGGATTCCTTTCTCCCTTATGCCTAAAATCCCATATTTTACTTTGATTTATGAAATTATGAAATTATGAAATTAGAGTTCTTACCCAAATTGGAGAAAAGTTATGGGTCTTCTTTTTAAGCATCAATTCATGATTTCTCGTTACTTATCTATGATTTATTTAAGGTTTCTTAATTAATTTCAAAATCCCGTGCATTAAAGATGATTTCTAGTATGATTTCATTGAATTACATGTTTTCAAGTGAAAATTGGCATGTTTAGATAACATGACCTTATGTACTTATGAAATTGCATGCCTAATTCTTCAAGCTATAAATTTAGAAAGAAAAATATGTTTTAAATTATGGCTATACTAAATTTTAAGACTTATGATATGTGAATTGCATTTTAGATATGTACTTATGCCTTTCAAATAGATTTGGCATTAGATATGTCACTAGTATATTTTGAGCTATAAATATATTTTGGGAGTAGTATTTAGCACCGAGCAATGACGGTTCTAGATAACCCAAGTTCAAAACTACATTGCCAACGTAGGTGAAGAGGGTCCTCGTTAGTTGAGAGTGTCCCCTTATGAAAGTGGTTCCACGTTATGATATGTATGGTACCCCGTACCTTGGCAAGGTTCGGGGTAGCTTTGCCAACTAGAGTTATATAGTTGGATTCTATGTAGCTCACATGGTCTATTGTCAGTTATAAAAAACTTTTGTGTGAATATTTTCAAGTTTTCTAAGTCTTATGATATCTTATTTTGAGGTTTGACTTCTATCTCATGTTTTACCTTTCAATTTTGATATTTTCTTATGATTTCTCTATTTAAGCATGAACTCAGTTTTTAAGCATATTTCTATCATGATTTTGCATATCTCATATACTCAGTACATCCTATAGTACTGACACATATTTTATGTTGCATCCTCTTGATAATGCAGATTCAGGCTCTCTTCCTCAGACTCGTGGCTAGACGACGCTGGATATCCAGATCCTGTTGGTGAGTCTTCATCCTTCGAGGACCAGTATTAGTCTAGTTATTTTGCTTGCCTTCATTTCAGATTTCCAAGTTAGTTGGAGTCTTGTCCCATCAACTCTTTATGATAGTTTAGAGGCTTTCAGACATAGCTAGACTTGTACTCCGTGTTTTGGAGTTTGTATTTCTTAGACCTTGATCCTACTTAGTTATGGTTGCCTATCTTCATTTTGTATGCTTCCGCTATATTTTTTGTATTTATCTGAGTATGCTATGACCAAGGATTAACTTGGGGCACTCGTGGTCCTGAGTCCCTTTTTACGCCTAGGGGGTAGCCTCAGGGAATGACAAACTTGGTATCAGAGCCTCAGATTCAAGAGTCCTAGGGTGTCTGAAAGCCGCATCGAGTAGAGTCTCTTTCATATGTGTGAAGTGCACCACACTTATGAGAGGGAACCTATGAGGTGTCATAGGAAAAAGAACTTCACTTCTTTCATGATCAATATCGTGCGATAGAGTTTAACTCTATTACTCCTCTAATCCATTCTTTATGCATTTAAGATTATGCCTCCTCACCGTGCCATGCCCCGTCAAGCCGCCGAAAATGTTGATCCTCTGATTCTAGACCCTAAGGTTACTAATGCGGAGTTCAGAAATGTCATTCATATGCTAGCTCAGAGTATGGCCACTCAGGCCAATCAATAGCCTCCTATCCCCGTCCACCCCCAAGGTGGAGTCGCGGCCCAAGTCTGAGACTTCATTCGCATGAACCCACCTGAATTCTGGGGTTCAAAAGTTTGTAAAGATCCATAAAATTTCTTGGATGAGGTAAATAAGATCTTTGGTGTAATGCAAGTGGTTGGTATTGATGGTATTGAGCTAGCTTCCTATCAACTCAAGGACGTGACTCATATTTGGTTTACTCAATGGAGGAATACTAGGGCTAGGGATGTGGTCCCTATGGCTTAGAAATGCTTTGAGAGGGCTTCTCTTGACCGGTTCTTCCCGAGGGAGTTGAGTTAAGTTAAGGCCGAAGAGTGCGTGAATTTGAGGCAAGGTTCTATGTCAGTTTAGGAGTACGGATTGAAGTTCACCAGCTTTCTTTGTATGCTCTTTCCACAGTGGCTGATTCGTGGGATGAGATGAGTAAGTACATTTATGGAGTATCAGATTTGGTAAAGAATGAGTGTAGGTCAGCAATGTTTTTGGGCAACATGGATATTTATCGACTTATGACTCATGCCCATCAGATTAAGGAAGACAAGTTGAGGGAAAAGGCAAGGAAGAACAAGAGGGTTAGATCAGAGAGTTCAAGTTTTAGTCATCAGAGGTCCAGAGGAAGACATCACTCTTTATTTTAGAAGAAATCATCAGGGCCCGTTCATTCTTCAGCTAGTTCTCCTACCCAGGCCCCCAGGCCTCATCATGATCAGGCGGGTGGAGGATATGGTTCCTATTCATAAGGAAGTGTTGCAAAGGGGACCCCTTACCCTTCTTGCAACAAGTATGGCAGGAGTCATCTTGGTGAGTGTTTAGCTGGTTCAGGTGGATGCTTTGGATGTGGTCAGGTTGGAAACAGGATTCGAGATTGCCCTTCAGCTAAGAAGAGACAGGGAGGTAGAAGGACTCAGTCTGCCCCAGCAACCCCAGGAGGTCGATCGGTCCAGTAAGGCACTGCTTCTAGTTCTGGTGGTCAGCACCAGAACTGCCTTTATGCCATGTCCTCTCGCCAGGACCAAGAGAGTTCATCGGACGTTGTTACTGGTATGTTGAAAGTCTTCTCTCTCGATGTGTATACTTTATTGGACCCTGGTGCCTCTTTATCTTTTGTGACCCCTTATGTGGCTTGCAAGTTCGAGATTAGTCCTGATCAGCTCTTAGAACCCTTTTGTGTTTCTACTCCTGTTGGTGAGTCAGTCCTAGCCAAAAGAATCTAACAAAATTTCCCTATCTTAGTCCTTCATAGAGTCACTTCATCGGATCTAGTAGAGTTGGTGATGACTGATTTTGATGTTATTCTTGATATGATATAGTTGTATGCATGTTATACCTCGGTGGATTGTCGTACTCGAGTTGTTAGTTTCAAGTTTCCAAATGAACCTGTCTTAGAGTGGCAAGGAAGTCCTACATCCTCAAAGGGTCATTTCATATCTTATCTTAAGGCTAGGAAGATGATTTCTAAGAGTTATGTCTATCATATAGTTTGGGTTGTGGACACGGAGTCTGAAACCCTATCTCTCCAGTCAGTTCCTATTGTGAATGAGTTTCTAGGAGTGTTTCCCAAAGATTTTCCCGGAGTCCCTCCCGAGCGGGAGATTGACTTTGGAATAGATTTTCTTCCAGATACGCAGCCTCTCTCTATTCCTCCCTATAGAATGGATCCCGCAGAACTTAAGGAATTGAAGGATCAGTTGAAAGACCTCCTTAATAAGGGTTTTATTCAACTCAACATCTCTCTATGGGGTGCTCTAGTGTTATTCATGCGAAAGAAAGATGGTTCCCTCAGAATGTGTATCAACTACCATCAGTTGAACAAGGTCACAATAAAAAAATAAGTACCCCATTCCTAGGATTGATGACTTATTCGATCAGCTTCAGGGTGCCAGTTACTTCTCCAAGATCGACCTTAGATCCGGTTATCATCAGCTCCGTGTTTGAGAGTGTGACATTCCTAAGACAGCCTTCAGAACTCGGTATGGTCATTATGAATTTGTGGTTATGTTTTTTGGACTAACGAATGCTCCTGCAGCCTTTATGGATTTGATGAACCGTGTGTTCAAATAGTATTTGGATATGCTTGTAATTGTTTTAATTGATGATATTCTTATCTATTTTCGGAGTAAGGAAGAGCATGCGGACCATTTGAGAGTAGTGTTGCAAACTCTCAAGGATCGGCAGTTATTTGCTAAGTTTAGCAAGTATGAGTTTTGGATGCAGTTTGTTGTAACACCCCAAAATTCGAATCAGCTTTTAAGCTTAGAATCCCTGAAAAATTTGACTTTTCCAGGAATTACGAGTCTAAACCACGGACTGTGGTTTGAACCACGAACCGTGGAATGAACCTGTGGTTTAAGTCTGCAGGATCAACCTTTGGTCTGAGAACCACGAGTGGGTTCTACGGACCACAGTTCATTCTATGGACCGTCATGTCCACTCGTGGTATCAAACCTGAGGCTTGCCTATTTCCCAGAAATGACGAATGGGTCTACGGACCATAGTTTATTCTATGGCCCATCCTATTGACTCATAGAATCACATCTGTAGATGATCACTTGGTCTAGGAACCACGAGTGAAAATCAAGAGTCGTGGTTCTGTCTACGGCTCATGGATTGCACCCATAGTCCCTGAAGCCGAGATTTTTAACAGCCTTTTCTAATTAATTTCCAGGGGTATTTTTATAATTACCCATCCTCTTAACTCTTAAATGAGGTTTTTTTGACCACTTTTAGTAGGGTTACTGATGTGCCACCATTCTACGACACATTTGACTCCTTTAAACTAAGAATTACCGTAAGTTCTCAAGCAACCATCGTCGTTTTTGATGTTTTATGTTATGTTTACAGGAAAGAGAGACAAACATAGAAAAGGAAGGAAATACGAGCAAAAAAGCCCCTCTGGATAAGAGTGACGGCCACCCTGACGGCCAGTCACTCATGTGACGGTCCGTCAGGAGGGCCACCAAGTGAGGCAACACCACTGCCTAGTGGCGACGGCCACCATGACGGCCCGTCACGCATGTGACGGTCCGTCAGGAGGGCCACCAAGTGAGGCAGCACCACTGCCTAGTGGCGGCGGCCACCATGACGGCCCGTCACGCATGTGACGGTCCGTCAGGGTGGGCCGTCAACGCGACGCGGATTCCGAACATTCTATTTTTGGGTTTATTTCCTGGACTACTATAAATACCCTATGTTAGGTTTATTTTATATTATTCATTACCCAATAGTTCTAGGATATTTTTGAACGACCTTTGAGAGGAAGAAATACGACAAACACGTTTGTCTTCTTCTTTATCATATTCTTCCATTGTTCTTGGGATCTTGGTTTCTTGTTCTTGGATAATTGAAGCTTGTGTTCATATATCGTAAGAATCTCTTCTTTCTATTTTGAATATGATTTTCTTCTCTTCTCCTAATAGCATGAGTAACTAACTTCCCACAACTAGGGTTGTGGGAGCCATGGCGAAAGTAGCAATATAGATTTCGGGTAGCGTAGGGTTCAATCTTTATGTTGTCACGTTGTTAATCATTCATTATTAATGTTTTCTAGTGGTTGCAAACATTAGGACATGCCTAGGTTTAATTTGCTTGAGTAAAGAGATTAAAACCGGGAAATTTGATTAACAACGAGGATTCGAGACTACCAACTCTCATCTTATGATTAATGTTGTAACTAGATTAATCTACTTGATGTTTTAGGATTGAAATAAGCAAGCTCACCTTTTCAAGTTCGAAAGAATTGAAAAGGAAATTCGTCTATTTGGTTGAGAAACATTTATATGATACCATTAATTCAATCACATCGTGACATGCATATAGAAAGAACCCGGTTAAGCTTTGAGTCGACATTGTTACGACGCCATGGTGAACACCTCCCTAGTTCACTCTCATATTGATTATTCATCGTACATTATTATTTGTTTTGATCAAATATTGTTCACACAAACCCCCCTATTTACCGGAAACTATTGATTACTAGTCATCTAATTCACTAACGACTTAATTTGCACCTTATTCCCTGTGGGATCGATCCCAACCTCTGTTGGGTTCTATCTTTGACGACGACCGCTTACGCTTCGTAATTGGAGTTGTAATTTGGGCGTATCAAATTTTGGCGCCGTTGCCGGGGAATACGGTTGTTTATTAGGTCTGGTGTGTTTATTTGACTCTTAGTCATATTTCCTACTTTTACTTTTATTTGTTGTTTTTGTTTGTTACAGGGTACATAGTTGTGCATGCCGAATACCCGACGCTCGGGTGAACCAATATTACCCTACAACCCCGAGCTTGCAAGAACGCTAAGGCAAACCATGAATGTACAACAGGAAGAGGCAGCAAGGCTCGCTGCAGAACAACAGGCTCAGCATCACTTGAATGATGAGGATATCGACTTGGATGGAGTTGGTGATACGGGCGCCATTGTGCTTCCTCCGCTAGCGCCCGGGGCCAAGTTCAACATTACTAGCACAATGATTCAGCTGTTGAACTTGAGAGGAGTGTTCCGTGGTGTTGCTGGTGATGATCCAAACCGACACTTGATGAATTTTGTGGGTATCTGCAAGTCGTTTGAATTTCCTGGAGTAAGTCAGACAGCGATCAGGCTCAGGTTGTTTCCGCTGTCCCTGTCTGATGAGGCGGCATTATGGTTGACAGAGCTAACCCTCGATTCTATCACCACCTGGGGAGAGTTGAAAGGAGCTTTCCTAGAAAGGTTCTTTCCTCCCTCTAAGATGATACAGCTGAGGGATGAAATTAGCAACTTCAGACAACAACCTCATGAGGCATTACATGAGACTTGATTGCGGTTCAAGAAAAAGCTGACACAATGCCCAAACCATCAGTTGACCGAAGATTTTTTGATGCAGACGTTCTACAGGGCACTGAATTCGGCTACCAAGCCGACATTGGATAACGCAGCAGGTGGAGCATTTATGGGACTCACTTTTATTGAGGCCACAACCATTTTGGACAGGCTCACCAAAACCAACAGGGCCTGGCATACACGTGATACAGAGGTAGCAGCTAGCACTTATGCAGTTGGTATGTCAGCAGAGCAGCACAGGAAGGAGGAAGAGCGGGACCAAGATATGGCCCATCTGAAAACGCAAATGGACCTACTGACAAAGCATTTATTGTCAGGAGGTATTGAGAAAGTGAAAGTTGTGGGTTCCCAAAGTAGAGCAACAGAGTTTGAACCTGATGAGGAGGCAAATTATTTGGGTGGTTTCCAGGCCAATGGTCAGGGAAATCAAGGTCGGAACTATCAGAGGGACAACTACTATGAAAAAGCTGGCTACAGAGACCGTGATCAGGGTAACTGGAAGAATAAAACTGATGGAGGTGGGTTGTATATACCACCTGGTAATTGGGAAAAAGCTAGCACCGAGACAGGGACGTCCAAACTAGAGAACATGATGGCTAAGATGCTGCTGAAGGTGGAATCTACTGACGCCGGGGTAAAGGAGATGAGGACTGAATTATCAGCAATGAGTCAGGTAGTGGATTCACATTGCACTTGAATCAAGCAATTAGAGCAGCAAGTGAGTCAAATCTCGACGTCTCTAAATCAAAGGAAGACCGGGACCTTGCCGAGCGACACCATTCAAAACCCGAGGAATGACGCGAGCTGTATGGCGATCACTACAAGAAGCTGTAAAATATTATCGGAATCACATCCGGTAATTCAGACTCAGAAAGGTGATGATGCGGATGAAAATATGGCAAAGGATGGTACGAAAAGGCCCTCGGATAAAAGCAAGGAAGTTGAAAAACTTCCAACCATGATGCCTCGGCCACCGCCTCCTTTCCCACAACGTTTGAATAAGAAAGTGGAAGATGGCAAGTTCCTAAATTTCATGACCATGCTCAAGCAGATATCAGTGAACATCCCATTGGTGGACGCTTTCGAACAAATGCCCGGATATGCCAAGTTCATGAAGGACTTGATTACCAAGAAGATGACCTCCACCACTGCAGTGCTATTTCTTCAAGATCGTTAGTGGAAAAGAAGGAAGATCCAGGTGCTTTTACTGTTCCCTGTACTATTGGGAAATTCAACTTTGAAAAAGCCTTGTGTGATCTTGGTGCTAGCATCAACTTGATGCCGCTGGCAGTCTATAAACAATTGGGTTTGGGAGCGCCCAAACCAACTACCTTGAGGGTGTTAATGGCTGACCGTTCAGTAAAGCGACCGGTGGGAATATTGTCTGATGTGCTGGTAAAGGTTGGTAAGTTTATATTCCCGGCTGACTTTGTGATCTTAGATTGCGAAGTGGACTTTGAAGTTCCCATAATCTTGGGACGACCATTGTTAGCCACTGCAAGAGTGTTGGTCGACATGGAAAGAAACGAACTGACATTCAGATTAAACAATGAATTGGTCAAGTTTGATGCATGTAAATTGATGAAGCCACCAAGAGACATGAGAGTGGTCTCGGTTATAAGTGTTGTTGATGAAGCCCTTACGGATGTGCATATTAAGGAGAAGGGTTGTGTCGAGACTCTGGCTGTTATGAGAATGATGCTGCGATCACAAGAAGAGAAACCTACAGAGGAAAGTGGTGAGAAAAAATCAAGGAAAAGAAAACACTGCAAGAAAACCAGCAAAGGAAAAGAGTTAGAAAGAGTAAAGAAGTTGTCGCGACTAGCTGCGGAGCCGATAAAAGAGAAAGTTGGAGCTCAACAGGATGGTGTAGCTTGCACCTATTCCATTGATTTTGCTTGCTTTGGAGACCCTGGCGGTCTCCAACATCAAGCCAGACTCTGAGTCCTATGGGCTTCACAGGTATTCCTTTCTCTCACAGTTTTAGTTTTGTATGCATTGGGGACAATGCATGAGTCTAAGTTGAGGGTGTTGGGATACCTGTGAGTCGTTCACCACCGAGGGTTTTTGTAGTCGCGTTTCTTTTCCCTCTGGTGTGCTATCTAGTAGAACCGGCATGTTTAGGCTGTCATTTTAAATGTTGTTTTCTGGTGGCTATAGCAAGCATGGCTTTTTGAACTAAAAGGAGCCCCCTCTGAAAAAGTTGATTTTGTACTTATGTTTGAAACGATTGACTATTTTGGATCCTTGAATGTCATTGTGTGGTTGTGATTGTAGTAATTATGCTTAAGCCGAGCTGATGTTTTGATAGTTGGTAGTGGTATGGTTTCTTGGTGCCAAGTGTGTGTGAGCGTACTGTTATAAATTCTTACTCTGTGCATGCATCTAGAACTTGCCCGCTCTATTTTGTTAAGTTTGAAGTTGGTTGCTTAGGAAAGGATCACAGGCCCTTTTTGTGTGCAGTCCACTTAGCCTATAAGACCTTCCAAATGCAAACAATCCTTTTGATCCCTCTTTGAGCCATAATTGACCCTATTCTTTCAATAACCTGTCACCGTTCCTTTTTAACTTTGTATCACTATTTTGGCTCTGGTCCTTCCTTGGACATCGTGCACCTCAACTAAGGCAATCAGCCTAAGTTGAGGGTGGCTACTATAGAGGTAAATGATAAGAAAAAAAATAGGATGGATAAGAGTGGTTGTGAATAGAATGGAAATTTCGAGTGTGTGCTTAAGAAAAAAAAAAGAGAAACGAAAAAGAGGTGAAAAAAAAAAGAATTGTCAAAATAAAGAAGCCGCACCTGTAGCTAGAAAGAATGGAATAAAAAGGTGAATAAGGATGAACGAAGTATAGTTAAGTGGAAATAGTAGGTCGATGATTCCAAGGAAGGTTTAGTCACTATTCCCCAAACGCATCCTACCTGCACCCGAAGCCTCATTACAAGCCAAAACAAGTCCTGTAGTGATCCTGAGCGGCTTTCTGAAAAACTGAAATAGAATAGCAAGGGCAAGCTTATGGCATCGCATGTGCATTGTTTGAAATCGTTTGTGAGTGTGAGCGCCTTACCTAGTCCCAAATCGTGTGTGTAGGACTTCTTTGTGGTGAGGGCACCAAGATCTCTGTATTATCTACTGATTGTTGGGATAGCTGTGCGTGTGTATGCATAATATTCTATCATATCGGAATGACATGTTTGGATCCTTGCAAGTTAACGTTTCATACATTTGTGTGCTACTAGGGGGCTTGATTAAAAATTTAATGAACTGTTGAAGGGCCATGATATGCTAGTGACACGAGTTTGTTTTCTTAGTTGAGTCGTCTTATTGTTTTTGTTATCATGTTGCTTGAGGACAAGCGAACGTCTAAGTTGAGGGTGTTGATGTGCCGCCATTCTACGGCACATTTGACTCCATTAAACTAAAAATAACTGTAAGTTCTCAAGCAACCGTCGTCGTTTTTGATGTTTTATGTTATGTTTACAGGAAAGAGAGACAAACATAGAAAAGGAAGGAAATACGAGCAAAAAGCCCCTCTGGATAAGAGTGACGGCCACCCTGACGGCCAGTCACTCATGTGACGGTCCGTCAGGAGGGCCACCAAGTGAGGCAACACCACTGCCTAGTGGCGACGGCCACCAAGACGGCCCGTCACGCATGTGACGGTCCGTCAGGAGGGCCACCAAGTGAGGCAGCACCACTGCCTAGTGGCGATGGCCACCATGACGGCCCGTCACGCATGTGACGGTCCGTCAGGGTGGGCCGTCAACGCGATGCGGATTCCGAACATTCTATTTTTGGGTTTATTTCCTGGACTACTATAAATACCCTATGTTAGGTTTATTTTATATTATTTATTACCCAATAGTTCTAGGATATTTTTGAGCGACTTTTGAGAGGAAGAAATACGACAAACACGTTTGTCTTCTTCTTTATCATATTCTTCCATTGTTCTTGATTTCTTGTTCTTGGATAATTGAAGCTTGTGTTCATATATCGTAAGAATCTATTCTTTCTATTTTGAATATGATTTTCTTCTCTTCTCCTAATAGCATGAGTAACTAACTTCCCACAACTAGGGTTGTGGGAGCCATGGCGAAAGTAGCAATATAGATTCCGGGTAGCGTAGGGTTCAATCTTTATGTTGTCACGTTGTTAATCATTCATTATTAACGTTTTCTAGTGGCTGCAAACATTAGGACATTCCTAGGTTTAATTTGCTTGAGTAAAGAGATTAAAACCGGGAAATTTGATTAACTACGAGGATTCGAGACTACCAACTCTCGTCTTATGATTAATGCTGTAACTAGATTAATCTACTTGATGTTTTAGGATTGAAATAAGCAAGCTCACCTTTTCAAGTTTGAGAGAATTGAAAAGGAAATTCGTCTATTTGGTTGAGAAACGTTTAGATGATACCATTAATTCAATCACATCGTGACATGCATATAGAAAGGACCCGATTAAGCTTTGAGTCGATATTGTTACGACGCCATGGTGAACACTTCCCTAGTTCACTCTCATATTGATTATTCATCGTACATTATTATTTGTTTTGATCAAATATTGTTCACACAAACCCCCTATTTACCGAAAACTATTGATTACTAGTCATCTAATTCACTAACGACTTAATTTGCACCTTATTCCCTGTGGGATCGACCCCAACCTCTGTTGGATTCTATCTTTGACGACGACCGCTTACGCTTCGTAATTGGAGTTGTAATTTGGGCGTATCAGTTACTACCCCTATTAGCCTAAGTCTCTCATTATTTCTCATTCATCTACCAAAAGAGGAAAAGAACTTCTTCAAGCTCCAAGTTCAAGTCTCCATTTCTTTTCATCTTAGATCAAGCAAGCTTCAATAAGGTATGTGGGTATTTAATAAGGGATTGCTTTCTACCTTATGCCTAAAACACCATGTTTTACTTTGATTTATGAAATTGTGAAATTAGGGTTCTTACCCAAATTGGATCAAAGTTCTTGGTCTTCTTATTAAGCATCAATTCATGGTTTCTCGTTACTTATCTATGATTTATTTGAGGTTCCTTAATTGATTTCAAAAGCCAATGCATTAAACATAATTTCTAGTATGATTCCATTGAATTGCATGTTTTCAAGTGAAAATTGGCATGTTTAGATAACATGACCTTATGTACTTACAAAATTACATGCCTAATTCTTTAAGCTATGAATTTAGAAAGAAAAGTATGTTTTGAATTATGGCTATGCTAAGTTTTAAGACTTATGATATGTGAATTATATGACATTAGATATGTCTATATGCTTTTCAAATAGATTTGGTATTATATATGTCACTAGTATATTATGAGCTATAAGTATGTTTTGGGAGTAGTATTTAGCACCGAGCGATGAGGGTTCTAGATAATCCAAGTCCAAAACTACATTGCCAGTATAGGTGAAGAGGCTTCTCATTAGTTGAGAGTGTCTCCTCATGAAAAAGGATCCTCATTAGTTGAGAGTGTTCCCTTATGAAAGTGGTTCCACGCTACGATATGTATTGTACCCCGTACCTTGGCAAGGTTCGAGATAGCTTTGTCAACTAGGGTTATATAGTTGGATTTCATGTATTTCACATGGTCTATTGTCGGTTATAAGAAACTCCCATGTGAATGTTTTCAAGTTTTCTAAGTCTTATGGTATGTTATTTTGAGGTTTGACTTCTATCTCATGATTTACCTTTCAATTTTGATATTTTCTTATGATTTCTCTATTTAAGCATGAACTCAGTTTTTAAGCATATTTCTATCATGATTTTGCATATCTCATATACTCAGTACATCCTATAGCACTGAGGCATATTTTACGCTGCATCCTCTTGATGATAAAGATTCAGGCTCTCTTCCTCAGACTCGTGGCTAGACGACGCCGGATATCCAGATCCTGTTGGTGAGTCCTCGTCCTTCGAGAACTAGTATTAGTCTAGTTATTTTGCTTGCCTTTCTTTCAGATTTCTGAGTTAGTTGGGGTTTTGTCCCATTAACTCTTTATGACAGTTTAGAGGCTTTCAGACATAGTTAGACTTGTACTCCGTGTTTTGGAGTTGGTATTTCTTAGACATTGATCCTATTTAGTTATGGTTTCCTATCTTCATTTAGTATGCTTCCGCTATGTGTTTTGTATTTATCTGGGTATGCTATGACTAAGGGTTAACTTGAGACACTCATGGTCTCGGGTCCCGTGTTACTCCTAGGGGGTAGCCTCGGGGCATGATAGATGGCTTGAGAAAAAAAGGGAGATCGCTCAAAAGAAATCTAGAGGGAGCAAGACTAAGGTTAACCAGAATGCCTAATGAGCTCCCTGACTTCTTCAAAAGTACTCAAACTCCCTCTAACACCGGTAAACTAGTGATCTCTCAATTTACGTAGGAGTTGTGCTTTAACTTTAGGCCCCAAGTGGTGGAATATCCAAATCAAGCCAACAAAGCTCAACCATAATACCATGGACATTGAGTCCCCTCTTTGACGACCCTAGGAGAATCAAAACTCACTCCACTTTAGTGACTCCACATTTGCTTGAATTTGCAAAATGGGGAACATCGTGGAAGAGAACCTAGGCCCCCACGATGCCCAAGAGGAGAGTGGTTATGTGAAAGTAGTTAATAACACTCTCGTCCTTGGTCTTTACCCTAGCTTCTAACTTACTCTCGTTAAAAACCCTTGGAAACGAAACAAAACAAGTGTTCTAGGATTAAAATCAAGAATAATGTCGTAGCTGGGGAGGAAACAAAGCACGGACTTCTATCCTATTTTAGGGGAATAAAAGTTATAAAAAGAGAGGTAAAACCCTTTCTTTTTAACACATAAAGAATGCCTAGGGTTATATTTGAGGTAAATCAAGAATAAGGCCAAGGCGGCTTTTATAGGCCAAGCCTTATTAAATTCCCCAACTATCTACCTTTTAAGAAAGCAATAGTGGCAAGATGTGTGGATAAAACAATTAATGCAAAAGCAGAACAAAGTGATGGTTCAGAGAAAGGCAAAGAGCCCAAGACGATTCACCAGTTCTCCATAATGATTGTCTGCAATAGGGAAAAAATATATTCAAATCTTTTCTTGCCTGGGGCTAGGATATCGTAACAAATAAGGTAGGAAAAAGTCAAATCACTTTATGGGGTTAGGAAAGCCTATAGGAATCCTGACAAGATAAAAAAGAATAAAAGGTATAATAGCAGGAAACAAAAATTGTATGTACATTTATTTCATCCAAAACGACATTAAAAATAGCATCCTAAGAATTAAAGATAATCCCTCAAGGGTGTGCACAAAATGGAAACACACGAAGGAATGATGGAAATTACTTTTGCTCAAGGTAAACAATAGGGATCTCATGAAACGTCTAGCCGTCAAAGTCATCATCAGAGCTGTGTAATGGAGAGTTAGGATCAGATATCTCTTCTTTTGAAGCTGATGCATATATCTCGGGATCTAAAACCGGTAATTTAGTGTTCTCCATTAACAAGTGAGATTCAGCAATATCCTTGTTAAGATCTAGTTGCCGGCTCCTCACAGCATTGAGAGTCTCTGCTTACATTAATGGGACGTTATGAGCTTTATCTCGATCAACTCTCTCTTTCCATATCCTATCCTTTCTCATCAGAGAGTTGGATTTCTCTTTCAAATGATGCACCTCCTATCTAAAGGCTTACAGCTCAATAGGATTGGTACTCTCTTCTGTGCTACCGAGAGGCTGCTCTTCTAATAATTTAACTTTCTTAACGAGGCCTAATTTCTCTCTTAGAGACCCTTAATAAGGTCGGCCTGCGAGGTAACCTTTATCTTTAAAAATTAAACCTTGCCTAGACGAGAGAAAGCATCCTCGCAAAAGTTTTCCCTCTCATAGATAGTCGAAACCTCCATAGTCTGTAAGGAAGCAACCTTGGAATTTCAAAAGGCTAGGGCTTCAGAAATTTATGATTGTTTAGGTACGACAGATAAGTCCTACTAAATTCTATCATATTTGATTAGTAACACTTTTTTCTCGGTCAGGGACTTTTGCAGGCCTTCAACAATTAATGCATGATCCTGAGGGTAGGAAAGAAGCAAATCAAGGAAGGAGTCAATGGTAAGAAAATGATGAACAAATGAGAATACCATACCTTTGAAACGGCATGAGCGCCATCATTCCGAAGATACTTGACTGAAGCTTTATCCATTCTACACTAGTTTTTCACCAAAACTATGGAATTTAAAAAGCTTGCTACTCCTAATGGAGCAAAGAGAAAACTCATCTCCTCGGGGATCCTTAGAGTGTCCTCCGAAAATTCTTTTGGGTTTTCAACAAAGGTAGGGGAAATCCCCGAGGCAATAAAAGGATCAATAGGAACACAGGAACCTTGGTCATGGACTTCTTAAGTAGGGTCATGTTAGGTGTACTTGAGGGGATAAAATGCCCGAAGGGAGATGCTTTCCCTCTAAAGAGTGGGAACACGCAATTCGAAGGAGGAGGCTCCAGCAGGGTCAGAGCATATGGGCAACCTCGCAATACTATAAAGCCCTTAGCATGGGTTGGTAAGACTTCCTGAGCAGTCTCAAAAGGAAGTAAGTCGGGAGCACTCTATTAGGACAATCCTTTGTTGCCTATTATAATAGGCAAAGGCTCGAGGAAACCCTTGTTTCATTCTATTAGTGCTTTCACCTTAAGAATCTCTTCATCTAATGTTGCATCTAAAGTGATTTCTCAATAGATGGAGGAGGTTTGAGCTTGTTCATATATGAAGGACCCGGGCTCAACGTTTCCCTAAATTTTCTCTTGAGCAATTGGACCCTGGCTTCGATAGAAAACTCTACAAGGAGTTAACGGCTCCACCGAACGGGTCACTGCCCATCAATATTTTTGCAATAATGAGTGAGGATAAGAACACTAGGGCACTCATTAAAACAACCAGGAATAATACGAATGAAAAAGGGAGCAATATAGAAAGAGGGTGAAAAGGTGAAGGTTGTGATATCAGACCGTGATGTCTTGCTTCCCATACTCGATCGGCAGATATTCTGGCCCACAAACATTTCTCATTAGAATAAGAATTAAGATCTTATTGACCCAGATATAAAGATCCCTCGTCAAGCTCAGGAGTTGGATTTTTGAGCCAGGATACCACCTGAGAGCTGGGCAATAAACAGATAAATGAGGAATGAGAGACAAACGAGGGTAAAAGATGTTGAAAAGAAAAAGATAAACGAGGGAACTCACGATGCATATTCTAGAAAGCTGGAAGAGGTATGTTCGGAAGATCCTCGGTGGCCACAACACCAAAGCGGTTGGACTAGCCTTATCATCGACGTCACTCAAATCTTGGAAGAGAGATTTTCTTCCGCAACACACTAATTTCACCACTCTTCCTTGAATAATACGGGGATAAAACAGAAGTATAAGGTGGTGTAAAGCAAAGTCCTCGCCAATTTCGAAGGTAAGGACTAGAAGGCAGGCTACAATTCTCCAAAATTTAGGACTGATTTGACTAATGCTCAGTTGAAAGGTCATGCAGAAGGATAATATGACCTTGTCGATGGGTTTGTTAAGCCCCGTGCTGAAGGGATATGTATAGACAAAAGTGTAACCAGATCTTGGAGAAATAATGCTCTCATAACTGGACAGGGCCAGTATTTCTCAACAGGCCAGCCGCACTCCAACCGAACAAGGGGAATATGATCTTTCTTAATCAAAGAGCTCAGATCACCGACGAACCTATTCGTTGGCCCAGAATCACTACTTGGGGTGATTTGGAAGTCTTCTTCAAAAGTTAAACAATCTCGAGACAGTATCGTCAACGGACAGTTCCATGGAAGCAGAGGTAAAATCTGAAGGCGTCAAAGTCATGGATGAAAACATGGATGAGAAAATAAAAAAAAAGTAGGGAAAAAGCTTTGCAGAAAGGCACGAAGTGTAGAAAAGGAAATAGGGAGAAGCGAACCTTTAGTTGTCAACTATTAAAACAAGGGGGTTTTCTCCTATAGAGTTTTGGGAAAAATGCCGCATTAAGTTCTCACATGTAGAAAGTTGCATTGATAAAGGGAACGCTTCGGTACCCGTAAAAGTTTTTTGACATATTAGGATTTTGTAGGAGATCATTACGTTCCTCGATTTCCGCTAGTACAATAATCAATAAATAAAGGGACTATTTGCATTTGTTAATGATTAGTATAGAACAAAGTGAAGGGACCTCTCGAGAAAAGAGGGCTCTGCAGGTAACTCATTAGTTACGGGGCCATCAAAGGAACTTATTTTGATGGACACTTCGAAGAGAATACCGCTCGACGGTACCTCCTCTCTTCGAAGGACCTAGTAGCGTGGAAGAAAGTACAAGGGAAAAAGGCATCAGACCTGTCAGGGGCACAGACGCGTAGTGTACCTTCCTGACCTATGCAGAGAACAACGGATATGACGCCTGGAGCTATACTATTGACCATAGTACTGTATATAGGGTCTAAGGAAAACTTTTTCTATTGGCTACAAGTCATTTATTGTACCCTATAAATAGTCGCTTCGCATCATTTGTAAGGGATCTGAAATCTGATTCTAAGCAATACAATACACTTGTTACTTGCCCATTAAGCAATTGTTCCTCTTTCTTTTCCGTTGCTGTTTAACTTGCATAGTGCTCTTGAAGAAGGAATCTTATCTCTCAGAGGATGTCGCCACACTTGATTATCAATTAATGTTTTACTTATATTTTTCCTTATTTCTTATTCGTTATACAAAATAGTCAATTCGCTGGTAAACGAATCTCAAATAGAGTTAGATTTAACATGCGTACGTGTTCTTGACCTCACACAAACTCAATTATACCGATTTTAGGGTAAACAGTACATCTCTAATACCTTTACGTGATTTGTCATCAAATTACCCCAGCATTATTTAATTAGCACACACCATGCAGCTTTTCTTAATCTTCAATTCATGCACAAACTTTTTTAGTTGGTCATTTATTTATTTGTAGTATGCGTTTCTTTTCCTTCTCTTCCTTGCAATTGTGGAGTACTAGTTTTTACGTCAGCTTCATTCACTCGGATCCACCGCTTGGAATGCTCGTATTCTATCCAAAATATCAATACAAAAGACGAAAACTAAACACTATTATACTATCATCATCATCATCTATTCCCAATACTTGTTTCAATTTATGACACAATTATTATTTGTAATAAATAAATCAAAGGAGTCTTAACCATGTTTTTGCAATTATATTATTTGAAATTGTTTTAAGTATGCAAATTTTATTTAAAATATGAAAATTTAATGTCTGAATACACACTAAAAATTAATTAATTTGACCCCTATATTTTTTTTCTTAATAACCATCTAGCATCAAAAGTTTATAGTCTGATTAATTTAAATTTACGTCGAATACCTATATTTAATAAGGAATTTAGAACTCTCTATCGATGAGTTTTTTTTTTTTTAATTCTAACTTAAACTAGAAATCTCTAAAATTAGAGAGGAGAAATTTTAATTTTTTCACGTCATACTTCGTTTTGTTTTTGTTTTTAGTGAGTACATAATTCCGTGTATTGTAGTCTGTAACACGTGGGAGATACAAACTGATTTTTGAAGCCAAAAAAGAAAAGTCAAATTTCCATACTCTTTGCTTTGGGCGAGGTTTCCGGTCTTAAGAGTGGCTTTGCCTCCCTCTCTTCACTTCATTTCCATAACACCAATAATACTAAATCCAATCCAAACTTCTTCCATTTCTCCTCTCAAAAATCAAAAAAGAAATAAAAAAAATGCACTCTCCTAAACTAGCCAACAACAAAACCCAATGCTCCAATGGCACAAAAAATCTCATCATGATCATCTCTTTCCTTCTTATAATCTACCTCCTCTGTTTCAACTCTTCTGTTCCTAACACCAAATCACTCCATACATCAGTTTCACTCCAAAACGATACATCATCAACATTGTCATCAGATACAAATCTTGAACATATTGTTTTTGGGATTGCATCTAACGAGCATGCCTGGTCCGCTAGAAAAGAATTAGTCAAGATGTGGTGGAAACCGGGTCGAAAAATGAGAGGATGTGTTTTTCTTGAAAAAATGCCACCTAATTACACAAATAACGCAAATGATTCTTCATTGCCTCCGATTTGCATCTCAGGGGACACATCAAGATTTAAGTATACGTTTCGCGGAGGGACGCCCTCCGCGATTCGTGTGGCTCGTGTTGTCACCGAGACGGTAGCGCTGAACCATTCGAACGTTAGGTGGTATGTATTTGGGGATGATGACACGGTTTTCTTTACAGAGAATTTGTTGAAGACGTTGTCTAAATATGATCATGGGCTTTGGTACTACATAGGGTCTAATTCAGAACATTTCTTGATGAATAAGGCTTTTTCGTATGAGATGGCTTTTGGGGGAGCTGGCATTGCTATAAGTTCACCATTGGCTAAAGTTCTTGGCAAAGTGTTTGATGCATGTATTGAAAGGTACCCTCACCTTTTTGGCAGTGATGCTAGGATTTATTCATGTTTGGCTGAGCTTGGTGTTGGTTTAACTCATGAGCCAGGTTTCCATCAGGTACCCTTTTCCTTTCCTATTTAGTACTCCCGCCATTTTAATTTGTTTCTCTGATACGAAATTTAAGAAAATAAAGAAGAATTTTGAACTTTGTGGCTTTAAACAATAGATAAGTAGATAGTAGCAAAATACTCTTTAACATTGTGGTTTCAAACATGTCAGGTGAAATGTTAGAATTAAGGAGTTGTCGAAAAAGAGAAAAAAACTTTTTTTTAAACAAACTAAAAAGGAAAGTAAGACACCAATTGAGTCTAATTTAAACAGTTTGGGTTGGAACTGTCTCTGTCTTACCGTATCAGACTTAGACATAAATAGTTACTTCCTCTGTTCCTTTTCTATGGGCACTGAATAGTTAGTTTAGTTTTAAAAAATGATTACAATTTGATATTTGGAGATAATTGAAGTATAAGTTTTTTGTTTTACCCTTGATGACATGGTTTTTTATAGTCACGCAAATGTCACGGTAGATATATAAGATTACAAACTTGTTCATTTTACACTTTGCATATCTCTTAAGAAATTATAATTGATATGTTGTATTTTACTATAATATCCATATTGATTGATGTATAATCTTAAGTCTTGAGAAATGATTTAAGAAATAAATAATTAATGTTGAGGTTAAATAGGAAAAGAATAATTATCTTTCTTGATATGTTATAAATGACAAGTAAAAGTGAAAATCTATTTTTAAGATATAAGTCAAGTAAAAGTGAAGGGAGGGAGTTTTTTTCTAAAAGGCAAGTGACAAACTTTTTGCTCTTTTTCCTGGAATTTGAAATATCAGCTGGATGTTAGAGGAAATATGTTTGGAGTGTTGGCTGCACATACCATTAGACCTTTGGTATCTTTGCATCACTTGGAGATGAATGATCCCATATTCCCAAGTATGACAAAAATGAAATCTCTTGAACATTTATACGAGGCAGCAAAATTCGATCCCCATCGGCTTTTGCAGCAATCAGTATGTTACGATCGTTGGTTTACTTGGACAGTCTCTGTATCTTGGGGATATGCTGTTCAAATTTTCACCTACAATGTGTTCTTGCCCGATGCTCTGCGCGTACAGGAAAGCTATTTCCCGTGGCAGACGAGTGATTTGGCTAGACATTATGACTTTGATACAAGGCCATATGAACCCGATCCGTGCAAAAGACAGCCTATTTATTTCTTACATAATGTGTCCTCTGGAATTGATGGAAAAATCAAGACTATTTACAAGAAGAAAACCCCTGAGAATTGCACTATCACCATGGTGTCACCTAGAAGACTAGAAGAAATCAGAGTGGTTTCACACAAGTTAGACATTGACAGAAAACGGGTAATGTTTCTCTCTATAACAACATTTCACTATAACAATCATGTTCTCTATGGATATCAATCTTTCATATTATGCTATATTATATCATGTTCGTATTGTTGAAATTAATCTTAATTTTTTTCACTTTAAGTAGTACCGTTTCTATGTTTAATTTTTGAAACATTTGGTCTAATCATGACATATTACATATGCAGTTGCTATCACCAAGAAGACAGTGCTGTGATGTATTGCCTTCTACGTCTCGAAATGTGATGGATATAGCGTTAAGAGAATGCAAAGAAGACGAACTAATTTATATGCACCCTTAGTGATCGATATACGTTCCTGTGACATTCAGCACGTCGATATTTGATCGCAAACTGGTGATGGGATGAGGGATTTTCAGAACAGATAGAAGATTTCGCCGGTTGCCCCAATAGGCCGATACTACTTTGCTTTCTAAGCATAACATCTACTCCTTTGCTTGTGAAGTAGATTTAGGAAAGCAGTTCAGAAAATTAACTATGAATTTAGTAGAATTAGAGTGTACTTCAGGAAAAGAACTAGAAAGCTATGCACATGTGCATCAGACTTGATGTGTATCATCAATCACATGTGAAGAAACTTAAAGAGTTAATCAAAGAAAAAACTCAAATTTGGCTTGGATTCTTTTTTTTAATAATGTGTAGTTCGGTTATTACATAAAGTTGACATGCTTTTCTCTGTATCATGAAACACTAATATGTATGATTAACTTGTTTGAGCTATGACCCTTTGCCAGCAATTAAGCAATCTGGATTTGCTTATCAGTTAATTAGTACTTTTGTCTTTCAGAAGCAAAAAGTTTGTACATTTGTTTTCACCACTGTTGACATACTATAATTGCTGAATATATGTAAACATCCGTTTGAACTCTATTCATACAAGTCAATATTTTGCCAAGTGTAGTATAATCTTGATATCCCCAATTAAGTGTTTAAATAGCTATGGACTATGAAGCTACTAACCTTTTTTTCCCCGGCAAAATAGGTCCAACAGACCCAAAATATATTAAGAGGGTGTTTTGATTGACTTATTTTAAAGTGTTTTTGGTTTTTAAGCTCCTTTTCTACTTTTTATAGTGTTTGAAAAAGATAAAAGTGCTTAATTGTCTAAATAAGAAAAAAGAAAAGAGTAGAGGTGCGGGGAAGCTACTAATTGTCCAATTGTAGGGCTCAATATTTTCAGGGTTGGGTATGGGTGTTTATTGGTTGGTTCAAAAATATTTTGAAACATTTTGGTTGATATTTTCGATATTCCATTTTTAAAATGTTACTCCCTTTTGTCTCAATTTATGTGACATTCTTTTTTTTAGTCCATCACCGAAAGAATGTCAAAGTAAGCACTAAAGTGGTTTTAATAAGGGCAATTTGATAACATAACAAAGTCTTTTCCTATTTCGTAAACTATATCTCCGATCAAATAATGCCACATAAATTGAGACAAAAAATGTATATAATATTATATCTAATCAAGTCCGATATGATCCAATTTTTTCTTTTTCCAATTTTGATTTATTTGATTTGTTTGGTTTATTGTAATTTTTTCCCTTAAGGATCACAAAATCTGAACTCTGATTCAGATTTGAGTGAATGCAACAATTTCTTGAAGGTGCAACAGGAGAAGTTCCCAAATGAAAAAGTCTAAATGATGATTGAGTTAATAAAACGATTTCTCATTTCGGAAGGTGTCAAAGTAAAAAATATTCTAGGGTAAAGGCAGTAAACATTTAGCCCTTTAATGTTAATGTTAATGTTATAAAAATTCTAAGTGTATTCTGTGTTGGTATATATTTCGATATATATTCAATACTTTGATATTATTTTTCCAAGGAAAATGGTCAAAAATACTTTTCAACTTTTCAAAATAGGGCGACTTTATCTTTCATTATGTTTTTTTTGCTAAACAACATATCCTCATTGTTATCCAACTAGCTTAAGATGCCCTCCAACCGGGTGTCTAGTGGGGTCGGGTGGGGTCGGGTCGGGCCGGATCGGCAAAAATTGAACCGGCTGAGTTTGGGGTCGGATTGATTATCGGGTTGGCCCTATTCAAGTTCAACCAGTCCGGTCTCAAAAGGTTCTAAGTGACCCGTTCGGTTCCGGGTTATACCATGTCGGCCCTATCCTACTATAATCAAATATTTTTTAAAATCTATTTATAAAATATAAATTATTTTATTATAATTTTTATTTATTATTTAAAAAATTGGATCGGCCTGGATCAGATTGGATATGTTAACCGGTATCACTAACGACATGATATTATAGACTTTGATCGGTTTTGGATTACGGGTTCAAAAATTGAACCGATCGATTTTGATTATAGTAAGCGATCCAGACCAACCCAACCCTTTAACTGAGGATCGGCCTAGTTCGGTTCCGGCCCAATTGATACCCTTACTCCAACTAGCCAAATAGGTCAAACATACTTTTCATACTGACAGTTGCTTCAAAATAAGGAAAAATGATCCAATTTATCTTTAAACTATTTGAAATGAGATTGTTTTGTTCTTCTTTTTATTTTTTTAGTTGGTGTATTCGTCTGGGGGGGAGTAAATATGTGAGAAACATAATAACAACATAAGAAAATAAGTTGTATAAATAATTGAACCTTATAGGTCAAGGCCATCAGATACGAACTGATATCAGAGGCATTTGAAGTGTCGTTTAACTTTGTTGTCTCTTAAGCTGATCTTGGAATAAGTTTTACTTGGATATAAATCAAGGCTGAAAATATTGGAAGTGTCTTCTAACTTTGATGATTCTTAAATCGATATTGCGTTTTTAGATCTACTCGAAACTTTTAATTTTCAAGTTTTGCATGTGATTCTCTGTATTCTGAATGCTTATTCTCTTGCATGTTTCGAGGTTTGAATTTTAAAGCGATAAGAAAGGTTTTACCAAGGATATTGTTGACCAAGATTTTCAATCTCTGATTTTGATAAAGTTTGGGAATCTGCGCATCCGGTTTATCTTTATGATCGAGACTTAAAGCATTCGACCTTAATCTTTTACATGAAGACTTTTATAAGAAAGCGCTCTTATATTTTTGGTACTTATTAAGAGGATGTCTCTCGTTCACAGGGGCGGATCTACTAAGGCCCAAGGGGTGTCACGTGACACTACTTCATCGAAAATTATTTTTAAATATGTATATATAATTAAAGGCAAAAGAAAATATAGAGGATATATTTTATAAAGTGACACTCTTAACACAATGGTATGTGCAGCTTAGTTGGTTACATGTTTCAATTCCCAAGTGAAGGTCGCAAGTTTGACTCCTTATGGCTTCATTTTAATACATTTTAGGTTCTCTATTTACTTACCTTTCTCAGATAATTTTTAGTACTATTATTTTAACTGGTTATTTTGAATACATTTAAAAAAAGAAAAACAAACTCATATGGAGAAAAAGTAATATTTGTTTTCCTTTTTTTAATATAGTGTTACATTGTTTTATTTTTTGTTTCCATTTTAAAAGATAACACCGCTAATAAAAAATCTTGCTTACGCCACTGCTCGTTCATATTGACAGAATTTTTTCAGACTTACAATCCTTACTTGCCTTTCGATATGCGACGACATCCGAGCAAGTCAAATGGATTTGTTCATTTGGACACATATATATAAGAACATTCAGAAGATGCATGTTTTGTTTTACTTCATTCCTTGAATAATGTACACAAGAATTTACAATTTTACATATATAATACTTTAAAGGAAGTGGACAAAAGTACATTGTGAAAGAGTTGTAGCCGTGCAGACATCTAATAAGTCTAATCGGTTCTTGAGACTGTACTAACATTTAGTGAGTCTAGCTGGATTTTAACTTGGGTTCCTTCTATTCTTTTGGGGTTGATCTGGTAGTCTCCAGTCCTTTTCTCGAAACAATCCCTAGTATTTCAAGGCTATTTTTGAATTTGATGTCATACCTTGGTACATTTTACGAAAGTCCATGATACACTCCGGGTTACATCGTATAGAGATTCCTATAGTGCTTGAATGTGTAATTTGAGGATTCAAGCATTGAAGCCTCACTTCATCTTTATTTTTTATTACGAAAATTGGCCATTAGCCTTTGTTAGTACAAGAAATGGTTATTTCGTTGCTGCTTTTCTTCTTCTCTTCCTCTTCTTCCTCTTCTTCCTCTTCCTCCTCCTTCTCCTGTCTTCTTTGTTGTTTAATGGTCATTTTATTGTTTAATGTGCGTTGTCTAATATAGATTTCATATAAAAGTGATATGTATAAAAAATCTATATTAATAATCTAGTGTATAAATATTGTATAAACAATGTATATGGATGTATATACATTTTTGATACATAGTTATACATTATATATACACATTTATGCATCATTTATACAATATCGATACATTACATAATTATTTATATAATATTGATATAATACATATACATTACATATATATGGGGCCATTTTTTATTTTTATTTTGGTCGCTCCTACATTTAGGTAAAAAGCCCTTACACCTCCTCCTCCTTCCTTCCTTCCTTTTTCGTTGTTCAATGGCCATTTTGTTGTTTGATGTGTGTTGGTTAATGTAGATTTCATATCAACATGATATATATATATATATAAAATTATATTAACAATCTAGTATAGAAACATTGTATAAACAATGTATGTAGATGTATATCTATCTTTGATACATAGTTATACATCATATATACACGTTTATATACCGCTTATACAACATCAGTACATTACATAACTATTTATACAATATCTATATATTACATAACTCTTATTCAATTTTGATACATACATATACATGAGGCCATTTTTGTTATAATTCTTTTTTGTTATTTATATATTACATAACCATTTATACAATATCGATACATACATATACATACAATCATTTAGTTGAAAGTTTTTTTGTCACCTATACAATTACGTAAGAAGCCCTATTTGAAAAAGAGTGGAACGGTTTTGGGTTTTTTGGGCTGCTATGTAGGACAAAGATTTCTAAAAAAAATGTATTATTATCAAAATTGTGATGAAATAAATGAGATTCCTCCACCATTTACTAAAGGTCTCGAGACTTGAAAATAGAGAACATTGTGCCGGTAGAAAGTGCTTCTCCACTCAAAGAATCAACACGACATTTAAATTAATTGGGTACGGAATAGTACTCCCTTTGTCCATCTTTACTTGTCCAGTATATGAAAAATATATGTCTAACAATATTTATTCAGTTTGAAAAATCAATGGATAATTTATCATTTTGTGTTTATTTTACCCTTGCTATTATATACCATTCATTATCCAATGCATTTTTCAAAATATTAAATTTATTATATTCAAATGTTAATATAGTTAAATTACCCCTATTATTTAGTGTTTCTTAAGGAATATGCCAAGTCAACGGTAGACAAATAAAAATGGAGGGAGTAAGACATATGTATCTTTTTTAGTTTATGATATTTTAATTTTTTTTAACTTATGTGCTTTACTATCATTCAAATTATGACAATGGAGGGATCTCTTTTCGCAATGTTGATTTTAAATTCATTCAAATGAGATTAAAACTTACATAATCACAATATAATAAATTTAAATAACATCTAGATTGACGTTAATTTAAAAAAGGCTTAATACATAGTTAATTTTTTAAACTTGTTAGAATATTTTATTTAGACACTCGATCTAAGCGTTATTTCAATTGAATATCTCAATTAATAATAAAATGTAGGAATTCAAATTTTGAAAAATGTTTGTGCTTCTTTTTAGTTGATTATTAGATAGTTAAGATAACCACATAAAATATGTCATCTTCTTTAATTATACGTATCAACCTCAAGTAGCAAATGTTTGAGGTCTTACGATTTATTGAGGTGAATGTGTATACTTAAAAGAAATGACATATTTTATGTGGTTAATTTAACTATCTAATAGATGAATGAGAACATATAAAAAAAAAATTGAACCGAAAGTACTAATTAGCACGTTATTAGGAGTTGAGGTGTTCAATTGTAACAACGCATAGTTCGAGCGTATAAATAAAATATCTTAACAAATTTAAAAAATTGTCTATGTATTAAACAGTTTACGTAAAATGGATGGGTACTGGGTAGGGAGATGTAACCGTTTTTTGTTTGTAAACACAAAATGAAACAATTATAAGATGGAGATAAAAAGGGAAGACACAAAGTTGTAAGTAAAACAAAATGGATATGCGGGGTATCGATCCCCATACGCTCTACCATCTGAGCTACATCCCCTCTTTATTCATAAAGAACATTTTTATTATATTATACGTAACCTTCCTTATGTAATGTATTAAAATTGTATAATTAGTGTATAAACGTGTATCAATATTGTATAAAAATTATGTAGTGTATCAAAATTATATAAATAATGTATAAATGTGTATTAATATTGTATATATAATGCACAAACGTGTATCGATATTATATAAATGGTGTAAAAACGTGTATCAATCAAGTGTGACGATCTTTTTTTCCCCAGTCATTAAGTCTTTAAATGAAAGCATAATAGACAACAAAACCTTCAACCATTAATACAACCTCTCCAAATAAGTTCTTTCAATCCCGATCAACTCAAAATCTCTTCTAAGCAGTCTCAAATTTTAGATATGAGTTTCCTTCAATGTTTTGAGTCTTTGCTGGTGAGCTGACTTAGATCTGAGAAGTTCTTGGCAATGTTCCATCACCTCAAGTTTTCTTGGTGACCCAACTTCAGACACCACATCACCAGGGATACCAGCACCATGGAGGAATCTACAACTACTTCCATTCTTACAGTACCCTCTAGCAAAATAGTGACAAGGTTTCCAGCCAACTCCTCCACCAAAAGCTAATCTAATCATGTCTTTCTTACCACGGTCTTGTATCAGAAGAATCTTCATGATTTTTGAGGCATTTTCACATATAGCAAAAGCTTCGTAGACATCAAAATCAAAATCAAAATCAAATTTTATTAAAAACTCAAATAGCAATTTTATCATATTCACTATAAGCAACACTTTTCCCAATGTAAAATTCATCCTTTATTTTTGCACAATCCAAATTTTTTCTTCTTTCATTGCCTTCAAATTCTACTAAGTTACAGATTTTCAACTAATCTCGAATGTTAACAACTAAGCTTTTTGCTTCTCCTGTTGATAAATTATTTGGGTAAAGAAATTTAATAGCTTTGAATGTACCCGGAGACAGTTGACCAACAAACCATTGCTCATACCGAATTTCCCTTCAACCAACCACTCTTGACAGGTGTTGCTAAGTGAAACGATAACTTTCGAACTAAAAACTGCTTTATTCACCATATGTAGTATCTACTATTACCCAATACAAAAACTACATAATCCCCTATAGCTGCTATTCAGCACTCCCTCCACACATTCATCCATCTGTAATTTCAAGGTTGAGCATGCGACCAAGAGTCGAAAAAGGGGAAGCAGCCAAGGATTTAATATGGCCAATTAATGTAATAAATTGGTGATTTTTTAAAAGTGGGCTATTTTAAGAGTAAATAAATTTAATGGGCTGACATTCTGTTTAATTTTTCCATTATTATAAGCCCTTTGGACTTGGATATATAAGTTTTTATCCCTGCTTAATTAGTTATGCGGGTATTACCTATTCCAAATTCTATCTTGCATAAAATAATACATCAATTTTCTCATAACTTATACAAGTATTAGTTATGCGGATTTCTAAACAACAAACTAAACGTCGTATTAATTTTATACATGAATAACTTACTTTTTAACTACCTATAAAACATTGTATAACTAATAAAAAAAGTAATACATGAATAAGCTACCTCTTTACTAGCTACCAAACGACCCCTAATAATATACATCAACTATGAAAATGACTTTAATGGGTACATACAGTTATACATGGGGTAGAAATACTAATTTTTTGTTGATGATACATCATTGAGTCTGTTGCATCCTCCTAGTTCGCGTACGTCCTTAAGTTAATTTATGAAGGGTGAAACAAGAAGCCTTTGGAATCCTGGACTAAAACTGTGGATTTATCTATTCCAAATGGCTAGGAAAACCTCCTTAGTATCTATAACGACTACTCTTACTTCCGAATAGCAAGGCTAAACACAAATAATAAAAATCATAATATAATAGTCAAATCACTTTATCGTTCAAATCATCTTTTCATAATAGAGGTATTTCAAAATTATCAATTGATTAAGAAAATCGTGTTTAATAATCAAAGTCAAGTTTCAAGTCAATGATCCATTCATAGGGTAAAATGTCTTAAAGAATATTGCTTCAGAACAAATCTCATTCTCAGGGCAAAACACGTGTATATACATATATTATCATATAGAATAAAATAACGAATGTTTGATGCGAGCTTGTCTTACACGCGCATAGAGCCCTAGTTCAAAACACCTTTATATCAAAAGTATGTTTTTAAAAAAAAGACATACCTCAAATAGGATTAAAAATGCTGTAAACGTATTCAACAACACTCAATGATGACTCTACAATCAATTTTGATAATAAAGTTTAGAACCTTGATCAAATTTCATGAATTTCCACCCCTTTCTAAAAAATTAGGATTCTAGGACAAACTTTATATTTATGACGAATTCAAGAATCGTCCAATATTAATAACAACTTTCAATAGGTAATATGAATCCCAGTTAATCCTCTGATTGTAATAATTAATCAAGGAACTTACCTCGCAAAGATTTTCAAAAATTTCTCTTCAGTCGCTCTTGAACTAAATTCTTGAAATCTAAGAATTAGAATGATAATTCTAGCGTTAATCCTTGTTAATTTGATGTAATAATTATGAAGATTTAATAGTAACTTACCTTATATGATTAGAAGATGTTCTAGCGTGTTTTTCCTCTCAAAAATCGGGCAAAAAATGAAGTGGAATGAAAAATTCACTAAAACACGTATTTATAGCTTTTTGATATATCTAATATATGAATGATAAACGCCACATATATGGTCAGTAGATTATAAACGCCCAACATACAATCCGTATCTGATACAAAGAGAGGGATTTTTTGAATAAGATATGGTATATTAAGTAATTAAAATAAACTAATTGGATAAATAATAGATATGGTAAGGATGTTTGTCTCTTTATATAGTTTATCCATAATAATATTGAATAACCTTAATAGCTAATGATCATAATTCTCCCTTGAATGGCTTGTAGAAAGCTTTTGAACGGTGGCAAACTTGAGTTCTTAATCTCTGTTCATTTCATTACCTATATATTCTTCCTAGTTCACTTTGAAAGAGAGATCAAAAGACGAATTCTTTCTCTTATATTCTATTGTGCTGAAATTTTTTATTCTATTTAATTTTTATTAGATTTCAACCCTTAGTTTTGCACCAGAAGAGTTTGTTGAATTCTAAGGGAAATATCTATACTGGATGAAATATTCTTAAGGATAGTGTCTTTGACACGCCTCCAGCTTTCAATAATTTCTTACAAGTATTCGTGATCAAGTATTTTGCATAAAATTTTCAATAAATACAGGCTCAAAAGAAGCAAATACATGTGGCATATGTCATTAATATTAATTGTGTTAAATCTTGTGATAATCTTGCACATTTATAGTCTAAGGTTTTTGCAAGAAAAATAGTCCGAAGCACATCAAGGGAGATGAGATTGAGCCATTAGTTTCAAGAGTCACATATGAGGAAATACAATATGAGGACTAAAGATTCTATAATTAGATTCAATGAAAAAAATGAATCATATAATGGCTCATTAGAAATGCACTATTTATTTTAATATTTCCTCACTATTGTGTGAGTGAATTTATCCTGTAACGATTTTGTGGAGGTTGAGTCTAAGAACTCTTAATAAAAATCTATAATTCGTATGAGTAGGATATTAAAATTACAAGATTTCACCCATGTGAATATGAAAATAGGCTGCTGCAAACAGAGGTGAATCTAGAGCTTTAGGTTGAGGTTCTCAGAAACTCAATAACTTTTATGCAAATTCAATATTTGTATTAAAAAATCTATTAAATATATAAAAAATGTGTGTTAAAAACCAATAATAAAGCAATCTCTTAGTCCAAAAGCAATGACAGAAATGGAACCCTCTAGCAACAAAGTTTAATTGCTCAAATACTTCTCCATTAGTTGTTTTAGTATTTAACAAAGTTTACAAGCAGAATATAAAATTATATTTGTGACAATAGTAGTATCTGGGGGGAAATGGTTCAAAGCACTCATAAATTATGGTTGAAATTGTTATTATACACTCTAACTTTGTGAGGGTCCTATGACACCCAAGATTATTTTATAATATAATGTTGAGGGTATTATCAATATAGCTGGATGTGTAAGTGAACACGGATATAAAAAACTACTTCAAAACAGTAGATTGAAAGTGAAAATCAAAAAAATTGGAATGATTTGTGTTATTTGATCAATAATCATGAATATAAAGTTAGAGAGTTTTAGAAAAATTCTAGGGTTTAATGAAAGATAAATTAACATTAATGAGAATCGACCCCTTGTTTTGATAGCGCGTGTAAACATTCACTTTAGTTTGAGTGGTTTAGTGGTGCATATAAGATTATAATACCCTCAATATTGCAATATAAAATAGTTTAGGGGGGTCATAGGACCCCTGCAAAGTTAGAGTATGTAACAGCAATTTCGACTATAGTTTATGTGTGTTTTGAGTCATTTTTCCTAGAATCTGGTAATAATTATTTTTTGTGTCCCAATTTAAATGAAATATTTTTTTTAGTCTGTTTCAAAAAGAATATCGCTTTTTTAAAAAAATAATTTAACTTTAAACTTATCCCTTTTACCCTTAATGAAATCATTTACACCATTCAATTTCAATTTGTTTGACCTACTTTCTTTTTTAGTCCGCTTAAAAAAGAATGACATTTTCCTTTTTTAGCAGCTCGTTAATTTCAACTTTCCACATGCATGTTTAAGACCACAAGATTAAAGAACATTTTAGTATATTTGACATATTTTTAGTTTAAGACCATAAAATTCAAAAATCTTCTTTATTTTTCTTAAACGTTGTGCCAAGTCAAAATAGGTCACAAATAAATTAAAAAGGAGGAAGTATAATCATACAAATGGTCAAGGGGTGTTTTAGACAACAAATTTCAAAAGTCTGATTTTTATCTTAAGCTATACCAAGTCAAAAGATGTCACGTAAATTAACATGGAGTAAGTATTAGAGCCTGTTTTGATAGGATTAATATCTTTTTTTAGCTTTTTAGGTGTTTGGTAAAGTAAAAAAATAATTTTAAAAAGCTAAAAACTGATTAAAAAAGCTAAAAGCTAAAAGCTAGACCCCCCAGCTTTTTGTTTTCAGCTTCAAATTCTTTTTAAGTTTGACCAATGCATTTACCCTTTTATCCCTTATGATTTTTCCTAATTCCAACACTACCCTCACTTTTCACTCTAAAATGTATGAACGTACTGTCTTTTCTCTCATTCTCATCCCGCTTCTTCATCTTTTCCTTTCTCCTACAGCAAAAAAGTGCGAAACAACACTTGTTTACCAAACACATTAACAACATCTTTTTTAATTTCAGCACTTTTTATCCAAACACTTATTTATTTATTTATAATCACTTATTTTCAGTTTTTAATCAAATTGCTTAAAAGCTACTTTTTTTAATCAAACTCAAACATGCTCTTAGTAAATAGGTTTAATGGAAAAGAAGCATAAAAATTAAAAACGGCCGAAATTCACACTTGTGTGTCTCTCTCTCAAACGTAGTTCTCTGCACGTTTCATTTGTCTCCGAAAAAACATGAAAACATTCCAATGAACAAAAATTCCCAAGAAAAAAAAAAGAGAAATCGAAAAAGCACCCAGCTTTTCCAAATATTTCAATCGGAAAACTCCCCTTCTTGAAACCTTTGCAAAAATTTCTTCACTTTTCCCTGCAACATTTTTTTTATTTTTTGCGAAGGCACCAAAGGGTGGTGGATTCCTTTTGCAGCCTAAAAGATTATATCTATTTCTACATACAAACATAATATCCAATTTTATTATGTGTATAGATAGAATCTTTATGTAGGTTACTTGGTCAAATTATATTGAAGATAAAAAGCCACAAGGCTTATTTGTTTGTGGGGACATATTGTTGAATGCTCACATATCAGATGAAATGAAAAACGCCAAAATATGGGATTGGAAGATTGATTTTACAATCAATGGGCGTGGGAAGGGTCAGCTCTCTATTTACTTTTGTTGCTTTTGTTTGTGTTTTGGCAGCCACTAGTTTACAAGGGAATCGAAAGCTTCCTCAAAACTGTTTACACAATGGAGGTGTTCAACACATAGATGAAGATACGGTATGAAATATGACGTATTATTTTGATGAATACAATGTTTCAATATATGTCGTTTTCAATAGCCAAATGTGTTAACGTATACATAAGGCTAAAATTTATGCATGTGCAAATATACATGAATTTATGTGTGAATTGCTTAATGGTAGTTTTCGCTGAACCTTAACTCTTATTGCAATCCTTCGTGATACGATCAGTAATTCTTTCTAACAACTCCATCTTTCCATTTGAGAACAATGTCCTAGCAGTGGCAGAGCTATGTATTGAATCCCCTTCGTTGAAAAAATATATGGGCAAAAAATGTTTTTTTTTTAAATTCCCTTGACATGAGAGAAAGTTCTAGTAAAGTGGCAAAAGGGGTTACAAAATTGCTACTTTTTGAGTCCCCGTGTATAAATTCCTGATTCTGCTAATGGTCATAGGAATGTAAGAATTGATTGCAGCAACGCTTTTATCTGCTGATACATCAATTATTGTTGAGTACTAAGACTTAGTAGTATCCCCGGCTAATGAGAAAGTCGTGCATTTTTGTGAGGGTACCATTGGTGTACAACCAGTAGGAATTGAACCTACTAATTCACCAATAATGAGTTGGGAACTTTAACCATTCAGCTATGGATGCATAAGAGGAATCCTTTTACACGGTGAATAACCAAAATCAAATAGAAATGAATTCTTTAGGATAAATCAATGCAATTTAGGAGGAATCAATGAAAGTACGGTCGTCTAGGAGACATATGCCATGGTTTTGGAAGTTTTTTCTTTATGCGAAAGCCTAGAGATGTAACTACATAAGTTGGTCGTATCATTTTCTGTAATGCGGACCAAAAAAACAAGAGATAGAGTTGTATTTAATAACAAAGACAAAAAGAAAAAAGCATCTAAGCTTTGCACCTCAGAAATTGTGGCAATGCTTCTCACGGTATGCGGAAACCAAGGTGATTATATGAACTGATTACTTTAGATTCATTGTATCAAAATAAGTGGTTTGTTATTCACATGAATATTTTGAAGATTTTTGTGTAACGGAAATTCTTATTACGCTCAGAAGATCTATTGCTAGTTCTAACTTTATGTATCGGCAAAACTAGCTGATCATGCAAGTCTATATTTCCAAGCTAGTGATTTTAATCTTTTATTATTGCAGAGATTTTTGTTTTTATGTTGTGCTGGAAATTATTAAAAGGAAAGTTTTTGTTGCAAATTACATGTGCCAGAAGTATGTGTTCTGGATTCAGACAGTGAGTTGTAGGATGAAGAGTTATGAGCTCCAGCATAGTTTTTGAGTTGAAAGCCATATGCTGTTTAGTTGTGAGAAGAAATCAAAGTTATAGTGTTCTTTAAGTAATCAAAGTTCATAGTAAACTCTTGTGCTGCCAAAGTATATTTCTGGCCATATGTTGATGAAGTATTCTGTTTGCAGGCTGAGCAAATATGGATTCATTGCATTGAAGGATTACACAAGAATACAGAAACTGCAAGCTTTTCGGATTTGTCTCTTTATCAGGCAGCAACAGGAACTTATATTTACTTAAAATCAGAGATACTTTTGTTGAGAAAAAGAATCTTACAAAAGGTTGTTAGTGATCTTCCTCCTGAAGCGAAGCAGATCCTTCTAGAGTGCTTAAAACAGAAAAGTCTTCCTCTTCATGGTTCGTGTAGTGAGGCTGCATCCATTGCTTGGTTCATCAAGTACCAAAAGCTTTTCTTGCAATGGTCGTCGAGTGTTCCCAGAAGGCACCTAAGAGAAAGAAAGCTTGAAGATGAGCTAACACATGACGTTGCAGCTCCAATCCTCGCTCCATCTCCAGGCCATGGAGAAGTATCACCAATTTATGCTCCGGTGCCTTCTTCTGAAGCACCCACGGAACCTCCTGCAAAAGCTCCAACACCTCAGACTCATGTCAATCCTCCTGCAAAAGCTCCAACACCTCAGACTCGTCTCAATCCTCCTGCAAAGGCACCAACACCTCCAACCGATGTCCCCCCTCCTGCAAAGGCTCCAACACCTCAGACTCGTGTCAACCCCTCTCCAAAGGCTCCAACACCTCCTACTCGTGTCAACTCTTCTAAACCTTTGCCTGTCATTCCTCCTCCTGCTAAACCAAAAAATACTGGAACTAAAGCTTCAGAAAATAATAATCAGAACAGAACTTATATTATTGCTGCTGTTTCTGGAGGCGTCGTGCTAGGAATTGCCCTTTTAGCTCTGTTATTAATACTGTGTCTTATAAAAAGTAAAAAGAAAGAAACAAGTCCACAACAGGGGCAAAGAGATGAGAAACCTCTTCTTAGCCTTTGTTCAGGTAATCTATCTGCTGGTATTTAATCATGAAGGTCAAATTTTTCAAATTGATGTCCTTTCGCGAATAATTTCTACAATTAATGTGGTCAGATTCTTCTCAGAAGTCTTCAAGCATAGGAAGTTCAGCCAACAAAGATTTCAAGATTTCTTCTACTGTAAATAGTCTTTCGGTGGCAGCTAATTCTCATAATTCTTCAGAGGCAGAAGCTAAAACAGATGCAACTGTAAATGCATTACCACTTCCTCCAGGAAAATCTGTACCTCCACCCCCTGGACCTCCTCCTCCTCCTCCTAAACCACCGGCTCCAAAGGCGCCTCCACCTCCACCTCCAAAAGCTGCTCGGCCTCCTCCTAATCCACCAAAGCCTGGTAATCCACCAAAGCCTTTACCCCTTGGAGCACATCGGAGACGAAGTTCTTCTGGTGGTGAGGGAACTGAACCATCTGATGACTCTGATGCTCCAAAGGCAAAATTAAAGCCATTTTTCTGGGACAAGGTTCTTGCTAATCCTGATCACTCAATGGTTTGGCACGACATCAAAGCTGGCTCATTCCAGTAAGCTTTGCATAAATCTTCCTATGTTGCACTTTGCTTCTGCAAGATGTCTAACTTCCTCACTTTTTATAATGATGTTACTACAGGTTTAATGAGGAGATGATGGAATCGTTATTTGGGTATAACGCAGCAAATCCAGGCAAAAATGAGGGCCCGAAAGCTTCATCGTCTTTTGAAGCTGCGCCACAGTATATTCAGATAATTGATGCTAAGAAATCACAAAATCTAGCAATTATTCTTAAAGCCTTAAATGTGACGACAGAAGAAGTTTGTGATGCTCTCAAGGAGGGTAAATCTTTCTCTCTCTCTCTCTCTGTGTGTTTTTCCCATGAGATCCGTGAGAGTGTGAATCTTGCTCTTTTGAAGTAATAGCTAATGGGAAATGAAAACAGTAGATTTATCACCATGGAGAAGAGTGTATCTAATCTTCGTAGGGCTTTTATTGTAGTAACTCTATTCCGTAGCTTTTGAAGTCTTTCAGCTTTGGCATGAAAGTTATTGACTGCCTTAAAAATGGAAGTAAAGAACAAACAACATAGTCTGCACATAGATCTTCTTGTCCATTAGGAAACTGTATGTTATTTACGTGAGTAAGAAAGAAGTTTTATTCTACTAATTTGCTTCATGCATGGTGTTGTGAAATGACTACAAGCACATTAAGAGTAATCAAAAAGAATTTTGAAGAATGAAAATCCCAGGGTGAATTTTCAGAAGAAAGATTTTCTGCGGATATTGGCATGTGCTAATTAAATACTCCTAGAAATTAGATGAAGTTGAAAACAAGGTCCCATTTCTAAGTGGAAAATAAAACTTGCTGGTGATTTTATAGAACAAACCTGGTAATTATTCAAACTGTCCCCACTCCTTCCTCCCAAATTCCCTCCCAAAAGAATGAAAAAGGAAAAAAGTAAAGAATAGTCTATCAGTTATTTAAGTATAACTCTGGTGGTAATAAAAAACACTAGGTGATTTCTTCTCATATGTCCAAGCCTTGGTGGATAGAGTTACTTGGTATCTGTGTTATCTGTGCTAGTGGTAGGTAACAGGTACCCCGTGGAATTTAGTTAAGGTGCACGCAAGCTGACCCAGACACCACAGTTATCAAAAAATTTATTCATTGCTTAGTCTGATACCTCTCACCAGAGAGTGAAAATTACAACAAATCCCACCAAGCACACTGCTGATGGTTATAAGTGAATTGAGAAACTATAGAATTACATATTTGTTTATGGTTGTGTCTGGTGCTTGCCTGGTATTCTTCTTATAGAGTACTAAACAATTTTCCAAGGAAGAAACTGAAGTTTCGTGATATGAGAATTTTTATTCATGTCCCTTACTTCACATAGGCAGACTTGAGTTGCTATATCGTGTTATCATGTAGAAAAAGATTGCTGACTGCTGAGGGATACTCCAATTTACTGCTTGCTAATGTTTGTGCATTTTTCGTAGTTTTTATTTTTATTTTATCTATTACGTGTTAGCCACTTACTTGCAAAAGACTTCTTATCTTATCAGGTAATAAACTGTCTCCTGAACTTATTCAAGCTATATCCAAGATGGCACCAACAACAGATGAAGAACTCAAACTTCGGTTATATTGCGGGGAAATTTCTCAGCTTGGTCCTGCTGAAAGGTTTCTCAAATCCCTGGTTGAAATTCCCTTTGCCTTCAAACGGATGGAAGCATTGTTGCTCATGAGTTCTCTTCAGGAAGATGTTTCTTCCATTAA
Organism: Jaltomata sinuosa; assembly: GCA_003996215.1. Lineage (NCBI taxonomy): Eukaryota > Viridiplantae > Streptophyta > Magnoliopsida > Solanales > Solanaceae > Jaltomata > Jaltomata sinuosa. Next base: position 23,496 of record QJPP01007322.1, on the reverse strand, counting down.
AGAGTCCTTTGAAACATTAGAGGTAAATCGTGGAATTCTAAGTCTTCCATACCTTAGGTGGTTGTAGTTTAGAATGAAAATTCTCTGTTATTCTGCTGCAACGTCTCGGTCCCAACTATAACATCCACCATCACATAAATTCTGGGAAGAGTTAAGAAAAATAATAATAAAGTAAGCATCATTTGTAGGCTACATATCATGAGACTGATCTCGTATATTCATTGGTAAAAGATCGTTTCTGCCTTTCCCAAGATCATCATAGCTAAAAAGAAAGAAAGAAAGATAAAAGGAACTGAGTTTCTCTTAGATAAATAGTGCTGAAAAATATATAAAAGCTCAGGATTCTTCCGGTTGAAAGGTATCATTTCCTTGTGTAATCATGATGAACTGAAATCAAGTCCAGTTAGTTGGACTTGCCAAAGTTTTTCTTCTTATATTTTGAGTTTCTCATATTATCAGAAACAACCTCTCTACCCCACAAAGGTAGAGTTAAGGTTCGCGTACATCCTACCCTCCCCAGACTCCACTTGTGGGACTACACTGGGTATGTTGTTGTTATTTTGATTGTCTCATAATCTTAAATACTAAGTTTTTCCTATTGAAAGGGGTCATTATAATTAATTGTGAAATATAATTCAGTAGCTTAATATAAAACAATTGTACTACCAATTCAAACCGGTAACCTGTTATACAGTGTCAAAGGTCATTTCAAACTCTACGACCTACTACCTGAATGAGGATGGGTACTGGCTCTTCTTTACACTAAAAGGAAGTCATGCCAATCAAAGTTTAGCCATCTATACGTAGGAAATTTGGCTAATCTTACTCCTGGTCATGGTTAAATAAAAGAGCTTTCAGTACATTGTTCTCTAGTAGCTGTTTCTTATCACATGGTAGATGGCCTTTATTCATTATGGAAACTTGCAGGTGGCGTGCCAGGAGCTGAAAAACAGCAGACTCTTCCTGAAACTTCTAGAAGCAGTTCTTAAAACTGGGAACCGCATGAATGATGGCACCTATCGTGGTGGCGCACAGGCATTCAAGCTTGATACGCTGTTGAAACTCTCAGATGTTAAAGGAACTGATGGCAAGACCACACTTCTGAACTTTGTTGTTCAGGAAATTATCCGATCAGAAGGATTAAGAGCAGCACGCAAGTTAAGGGAGAGCGAAAGCTTGTCGAATCTCACACCAGAAGATCTTGTCGAGGATGTTTCTCGGGACTCGGTCGATTACCATCGTAACCTTGGTCTCCAGGTCGTTTCTGGGCTAAGCGATGAGCTTGAGAATGTAAGAAAAGCAGCAGCTATAGATGGTGAGAATTTAAGTGCATCTGTCTCGAAACTTGGTAAGTCACTAGTGAAAACCAAAGGGTTTCTAGACACTGACATGAAAAGTTTGGAGGAAGAGAGTAAGTTCCGTGATACACTCACAAATTTTATGCAACATGCGGAAGAGAAGATCAAGACGATACTAGAAGAAGAGAAAAGGATAATGGCTTTGGTGAAGAGTACAGGAGACTACTTCCACGGAACTGCAGGAAAGGACGAAGGCTTGCGTCTCTTCATCACTGTTCGTGATTTCTTAATTATGTTGGACAAGTCATGTACAATGTTGAGAAAGTCAACCAAGGTGCCGGCAAACACCCCTAGAAAAGGAGCACTAACGGTATCACCTTCCCAGGAATCCCATCCAGATTCTTTACCAGAGATTCATCAACGACTATTTCCTGCTATCCAGGAGCGACGGATGGATGATGATTTTAGTTCAGATGATGAGAGCACATCCAAATAGCTATTGGTTCAGAATTGATGAACTAAGATGCGATTATTTTGCGATGCTCTTCAAAGAATATATACAACTTCTTGTTTTGTTGTCACCATTTTTTCGAAAAGATCCAACCATTTTTTTTGCCCTGTGAGATGGCAAAACTTACTAAAGTCTTTTCTATATATCAAGCAATCAACTATATATGGTCAATGACCCCAAATACTAAAGTCTATTCTGTATTATTATGAACTTTTCTAGTATAAAGTTGAGAGACTTAAGGAAGATGGACCATTTTTGTACAACTTGTGGTATAGCTTTTATTCCAATTCCAACTTCTATTTCCTGGCCGATACATATCCATGATTATTGAGTTATCTCTTTTATAAGTAATATATTTTGCAGTCTTGAGTTCTCTTCAGATTATGCAATGGTGGATCCTATTCCTATGTGCTATGTTGCTCGGACTCTTCAAAATGTCATTGAGTGCGTGTCGGATCTTTCAAAAGTAGTGAATTTTTGGAGGATTCGACACAGGTGCGGCAACATTTTTGGAGAGTCCGAGCAACTTAGCCTATGTGTATGGTCTAAACTACAACCTCCAAGTTTGTAAAATGCATGATTTCATGGGTCTGTACTGTGACTTGTTTTGTCATCTTTTTTTTTATATTTGCCAATTCAATCCTAGACAATTAAAAAATATTTGTCAACTAGTCAACTTATTCGCGCTTTGCGCGATTGCAAGAAATAATAGTAAAATTAGAATAATTTTCTTATATTTAGTTGAGTTGTAAAATTAACATTGAGTATGTTGTTGTTATTGTATATTTAAGCGAGTTAAAGAAATAAAAGATCTCTGATATGTGCATATAAAGATTAAAACTAAGTCAAACAGTCCTTAATTATTTAAATTGATTCACAGTGTAAATACTTACACTAACAGTCATGAGTGGAATTCCCTACTTCAAACACCATACATGTTACAAGATGATTATGAATACATGCAAGTGTACCAAACTTCTAGAAATGAACTACTAATTTATGTATGGAAAGTTGATAGCCTAATATGTACTTAATTAGTTCTTAATTATGAAATTGGCTCTTTTGTTTCTTAACAATGAAAGAAAATATCAAGAAAATCTGTATTATTTTTGCAGAAATCATAAATGTATTCACCTAATATATATCTAATGTATACATATCCAAGCTTAATTTATTTAATTACTTTGTAATGTTTCTCCAATTATGAAGAAGAAAAAAGTAAATGAAAATAAAAAGAAAAAGAAAACACTAAATTAATTAATAATCTATATGATTACCCATAGGTCTGGTGGGATAGTTGAGATCATCCCACATCGAATCAAAGTTTGAATTAATGTTCAAGCTCTATGAATTAAAAAAAATCTTGATAAGGAGCACTATACGCGTTTTAGTGGCATACTTGACACAAATCAATAGTCGGATCGATGACTTCAAATGTCAAACTTTTTTTTTTTTTAAAAAGTACACCCATCCACGGCAAGCATGACATTAGGCGAGATTTTATATGACTGAATTTGTCTCCTTTCTGTAACCTCTTTGCTACTCATACATTTGAAGCTTTGCTACCGAATAGAATTAGTTTTGAGTAATTATAGAGAATTTAAGTGGTAAATATTTAGTTATTAAACTTCAACCCCAATAAGACCCGAGAATGAATTTTGCATGACATCTTACATATGAATGCTCTAAAAATCAACCATAGCGCTGAAAATATTCAAGTAAAATCTTCAAGAACTATGATATATATGGTGGTCATTGTTGAGTGAAGTGGAAGGGTGTCATAGAATTGGAGACCAAACGGGAGAGAACTATAATAATTCCTACTACTTTGAGCAAAATTATGACCAATAGATAATAATATCGTGTAAAATAATTTTAATACATACAACAAGCATCCTGAACTTACATATATGCAGCTACTTATCAAAGGTTGTTCTCAAGAAACTCATTTTTTGACTGTCATTCTGCTACCAAAAATACAAAATAATCTCTTGTATGCCTCCAACATTCGAAAGGAATCTATTACTCAACACTTGAGCATATTCAATGCCTCTTTCAGAAGAAGCATATTCAAACCAAATGTAAATGTCCCTTCTTCTGTCTCCAAAAAATAAGAGGCGTCAATAAAAGTAGCAAAAATTGAAAAAACATAATTCTCAGGGAATTCTCCTTTCACTACTCGTTACATAAATAAATTAGCAATTTTAGATATATAAATGTAACTCACCAACTCTCAAAAATAAGTTGACCTCGATAATTTTAAACTACAAAACGAAATCAAATTCAAATGACAATAATCTATTATGTAACTCACAAAACTATCGATAAGGCATTGCTGCTAGAATCACAAATTCTTTACCCACGGCCTATGATCATGCTGACCATCTCTTCCCTTTCCACCTCCATTTCCTCCTCAATTATCATCTTCCATCGGAAGTGGAGGAAAGTAGTTGGATTTTCAGCAACAAATTAAAGGATGGTAGGCTCTTGTGTTCCCTCAAAAATCACAAGGAAGGTTCCCAAACTGTAAGAAAAGGTGGTCATTCTTGAGCATTCATTGTTTGCATATTATTGAAATCAAACAATTTTTAAATAGATAAATATTACTAACCTTATTATGCTTAGTGAATCCTATCATGAAAGTCTTGTATGCCTGAAATAAACAAACAATTAATAAAGAAATGACATATATACATATAAGCGAATAAATTAGTAATTGAAAAATTGGAAGAAAAAAAGTTTAGCAACCAGAAAGCTCATATTCGTTAAATCATTGTAATGTATTTGATGTTTATGAATAACTAGTTAACGTAGCTGTGCTTCGCGCGATCATTAAAGAACTCATTATCTTTACAAAATTAATTTATTATATTTAAAAATTAAAAATACTTTTAAATATTCTTTTTTGTCTTCAAATCCAAATAGATTAGATTTTAAGTCTTAATTTATTTCTTTATTGTACTATTTAAAATTTTCTTGAACTTCTTATCACCTAAGACATGGTCTTTAGGTAATTAGATCCACTAAAGAGGAAAAAAAAGCAAAATCTCTAAAAATGATGGGTGAAAATCATTTTTTCTCTCTAACTTTGCCTAAAATTAAATACCCTTCGCAATTTTAAGCAATTATCATTTCCCTTTCTTATTTTATAGAATATCTATTTTGTCCGGGTTATTATCAACCTCATTTATTATTTATATTTTGTTTAAATTTTAATTAATTACCCATGTCATATATAATTCTATTACTTTATTATTTCAACATAATATATACTCCAAAACTATTAGAAAAAATAATAGAATTGTATATGTTAATAAGAAAAGCTGTATACACATTTTGTTTACATATAAATAGTTAATTTATGCTACAATAATAATGATTTTTTATTCTTTCATTCATTTTCTATAGTAGTATAGTTTATAATTTGAGAAAGTCGTAGAAATATTACATTAATCAATTTTGATTGTTTTTCCTTATTTAAGGTCTTTACATTATTCAAATTAATCATTGCAGTTAACTTAAAACATTTGTTTCTACCAAGTACATTAATGATATTTATCATAAAATCATAACCGCTAGATTTAATATAAAAAAGAAAAAAACAAACATATTTTCTTATTGGTTATAAGTAAAGCATTGGTATAACACCCCCTCTACCACGGAGATGTCATTTTATAATATTAAAAGAGAAAAAAATAAATACAAAGAAGAAGGATAATAAAAAGAAATTGAACATAACAACCCACATTGTTGTTAGCCTAGAAATTGTTGCAGAGGACATCTAAAACAAAATCATAAAACGTTAATACTAAAAGATCACAATTAAGAAGTATCTTTTTTTTTTAATTTGTTCATCATACTTTTTTTTAATTCCATCTCAAAAATAAATTATTATTTTTGGATAACTCTTTAATTTCAATTTTACACATAACATATTTAAGACTACAAAATAAAAAAATTATTTTGATACATTCTATATATCTTAACTTAAAATAATAAAATTTAACACTATATCAAATTAAAATCAGACAAATAAATTAAAACGAAAAAAGTAATAATTAGGACTTGAGTAAAGGGAAAGAAAAAGAAGAATTTACTCTTTTTTCCTGGTTGATAGAATATCTTTTCTTTGTAATACATAATGATAGGGAAAAATTTGAAAAAGAAAAATAATTACAGTTTATGAATGTCATTGTTAATTAATCATACTTGACAAAATTAATTAAAATTTTAAAACATACTGATCCGTAAATTGCTTAGTGTTTGCATAAGGCTTCAACTAAATTGTGGTTATATTGTGTCAATCATGTAACTAATTTTTTTTAAATTTACTACACAAATTGCGATCCATTTGTAAATATATAAATTAAGGAAAAATTCGAATAAAATTGAACTTTACTGAAGGAGCGATGATGATGCAACACTCATTGTTCGAGCAACTCTTATCTTTGAGCAACTCTTATGTTCGAGCAACTCTTCCTTTTTCTTTCTCCTCTACATATTATTATTATTTTTATTTCACCTATAAAAAGCAACAAAACTAAAATCAATGTTTATTTCACTCAACTTAAATCTGAAAAAAATAAATACATATTAAATTTTAAAAGTTACAAATAGAATGTGAAAGTCTTACCATATATTAATATGTGGTCGGAAAAAATTTCCTTTAGTTTACTCTACATATTCAACGATTTTCTACTCATCAATCCATCATGCCACTGCGGAGACTTCAAGAAAAAAGTTAAGTAAATTTTTAAGTTTTATATAAAAGAGTAAAAGAAAAAAGAAGCTAGAGAGTCCTGGGAAAGGTGCAATAACCCATTACCCATTAATGTGTAACGGAAGATCATTGAATTTTTGAACCATATTTAAAATTTTAAAAGTAATCCATACGTTACATTCCTTCAGGAAATATCTCATACCTTATGCCCTTTAGTTTGATCAAAATAATATTTTAATTAATGAATGAAAAAAAGAGAAAAAAAGTCAAAAAAATGAGAAAATAGATAAATAGAATTTTTTTTTGCATAGAAGAGCGTCACGTCATCAGGGCTATAACCCTCAATATATATATATATATATATATATATATATATATATATATATATATATATATTTAGTTTTTTCTTCTAGAAAATTTTTTATTGTATTATTGAGAATATCCTCTATTTTTTTACCTTTCTTTTTTCTTAGATTTATTCCTTTCCTTCTTGTTTCTTTTTTGGTCTCAGTTGAAGAAGTTTCGACTGTATTAAAACTTTCTGGTAATATTCTTACACTTTTTGGCAAAGTGTCAGCCATCAACGGATTTTATTTGTCTTTACCAGTTACCGTTTGAACTGGACTAGCTATACCACCATGGCGGACATCAATCCCTAGGACTTTACAGGTTAATCCATGGGTGCTGAATAAGAAGCTAAGAGTTTAACCATATACTAAGGATAAAACAATAAATCTATTTTTAAAGCAATATTAACATTACATAAACAATTTAACATTCATATAAACATTAAAATTAATATTAAAAACTTAAATAATACATAATTGGGAGAGATACATAGACAATAATATTTTACAATAAAATACTTACATGTCTGTAGATGGAGAGAGGTTTCTGGTCAAAAAACCTTTAATACAGAATATATAAAACTGGTTCAGACTTTAAAGCATATGGTTAAAAACATTCCAGATTTGGTTATGCCTTTAGAAACAGACTATTTGATAGTAGAAACAGATGGAAGTTTTGAAGGATGGGGAGCCGTTCTTAAAACTCGAAAAAACAAATACAGCGATAAAAAAGAAGAAAGAATTTGTGCATACCAAAGTGGTAAGTACAAAGAAAAGGGTAATATGAGTAGTATAGACGCAGAAATCCTAGCTGTAATATATGGATTAAATGTTTTTAGAATATACATTCTAAATAAACCAGAAGTTTTGGTAAGAACAGACTGTGAGGCAATAGTAAAATTTTATCAGAAAATAAACGAGAAAACAAGTAGTAAAAGAAGATGGCTAAATTTTTTAGACGCAACTTCAGTATACAGTATAATATTAGAACACATTAAAGGAAAAGAGAATAATCTAGCAGATCAATTAAGTAGACTCATGATAAAATGACTAACGTGTGAATTTTCTAGTATGCATGCAGGAAAAAACAAGGGAAAGGAGGAAGCTTCCCCTTCCGCAGACAATTACTTACAGACCTTGTTAAGAACTACTCAGTTCAAAGCCCAGACTAAAATGGAGACACAAAAGTTAGAAAGACTCTTTTTTGGTAAACAGAATCTAATATGTTATCCAGAATGCAACTTGAATTTCAGGGTGCAGGGAGGAACAAGCATAGACAAACCACAAAGGTGTTTGATAGACAACCTGTGGATAACATTCGGAAAAACTCCCAAAGACCATGGATACTTTATTTCTGTTTTAAATGCTTTATGCGCATATTTCACAAACAAAAATCAAGACAAAAAATTTAAATTTTATACAGTAATACAGGAAAAAAACCCCGGTGTTTTCCAGACTTGGATTGACGTAGTAGATAGTATAAAAGGATTTCAGACACCTTTATTCAAAGGATTTGATGATTTAAATGAAGCATTAGACTATGCTAGGGGAAACTTAGGACCAAACTTTTTTATTTCCCCCTCTCTTAAACAGATTAATAGAACCCCACAATACAATATCAGCAGAGACACAGATAAAATAATTTTTTGTGACCATTGTGCAGCCATGACAGACGCCTTCAAAAGAATAAATGGCAAAAATGAAGAACTGATACAAGAAAAAACCAAAATGTTAGAACACATAAAAATCCTACAAGAAAGGATTAGAATACTCCATTTCGAAATCAGTCAGACTCACTTTCCTATACATAATCCACAACAGTCTTTTTCTCAACCAAAGAGTTCTCCATCTCAAAAAATGGATGAGACGGGTGTGCATTCCCCAATGAATGCAGAAAGATCTACTATACCAGATATCGGTATAGCTAGTCCAGTTCAAACGGTAACTGGTAAAGACAAATCAAATCCGTTGATGGCTGACACTTTGCCAAAAAGTGTAAGAATATTATCAGAAAGTTTTAATACAGTCGGAACTTCTTCAACTGAGACCAAAAAAGAAACAAGAAGGAAAGGAATAAATCTAAGAAAAAAAAAAGGTAAAAAAATAGAGGATATTCTCAATAATACAATAAAAAAATTTCTAGAAGAAAAAACTAAAGGAGTGATTCTTGAAAATCCAAGACCAGAATCACCAAAATCAGAAAGCAGTAGCTATAACTCAGCTATGGATCCTACAATGGAGCAGTTTGCACAAGATCCTAATGAAGACGAAGACTCAGGCATGAGTTTCGACACCATAGCGGAACACAACCTGGACACATAAGGTAAAACAGTATCAACGAAGACAAAGAGCCACAAGACAAATTCGTAAGCCATGACGTATGCTGAAAAGAAGACAAAAATAAATAGGTAAGCAATGACGTAACTGAGCATTATCAGAAGAGGATAAAGAGTCAATCAAGCATGTGACGATGGGGCCCACAGCGCACCCGGCAAGGCTTAAAGGATTCTTTAACTCAAATGAAATAAGGATTTGAAATCCGCTCCTCAAGTCTATAAATACCTTCATTCAGAACGAAGGTAGACAGAACTCAAGATAGAGAGAAAAGAAGCAAGAGAAAGAATCAAGTTTGAGTAATAGTTTTATATTTCTTCAGTTTTACATATTGAGTGATTAAGCTTTGTATAAACATAAGAGTGAGAATAAGAAAGAGAGTGTGACTAGTCCCTCCGACGTAGCTTCACAGTTTCCGGGGACTCCCGAAAGGGAAACCTCTCTCCATCTACAGACATGTAAGTATTTTATTGTAAAATATTATTGTCTATGTATCTCTCCCAGTTATGTATTATTTAAGTTTTTAATGTTAATTTTAATGTTTATATGAATGTTAAAATGTTTATGTGATGTTAATATTGTTAAAATAGATTTATTGTTTTATCCTTAGTATATGGTTAAACTCTTAGCTTCTTATTCAGCACCCATGGATTAACCTGTAAAGTCCTAGGGATTGATGTCCGCCATGGCCAATAGTGCCGAAGGACCTGGTTCTCCCGGGGTGAGGTTAAAGAAACTGCTGATAAGAACATAGGCTAAGAGAGAGAGATGAACAGGGTAAAATAATAAATTAGATGAACAGTAATGAACAGTAAAAAAAAAAAAAAAAAATTATTTAAGGGAGAATACTTAGATAATGATATTTACATAATACAAACATGGCTATAGACTTTGGAGGAGGGAGTACTGAGTAGGATTTTACAACATTTGCGTACACCTCTTTTGTTTTTGCTACAACCCCTTTTTATGCTACAACCCCTTTTTATTTGAAATATTTTTATTTGAAATATAGTTTTATATTGGTATCAGAGCCGTTAATTTAAAAGACCACTGGTTTATGGAAAATCCACATACTTCTTATTATCAGAGATTTTTTGGTAAAAAAGTTTTATTTATTATACTTAAAATAGTTAATCTACATAAAGACTTTAATCAAGACTTACAAAAAGATATACTAGATAAAATTATTAATTCGACCGAAGACTTTTGGCCTTACGAGATATATAAGTAGGCACACTAGTTAAAAAATCAAAACTAGAAGGACTGTATATGAAAAAAGATTATTACTCTAGAAGAACAGTTGCTCAACATAGAAGATTGTTTTATAATAGACAACACTTAAAAATTTGTAAAAGATATAAAAAAGCTTTAGAAAGCCATTTATTTACATTAGACTTAAGATCATCTTTAACCCATACCTCTAAACATTCTGTACCTAATCTTAGAAAAAGTATTAGACAATCTCAAGAACAAAAAAGTGAAGAATTAACACAGGTAAACTTTGACATAAACGACGTAATTGAAAGAATTAAGACTATTAAAAACAATCCTTATTATTACAACCCAGTAGGTTAACATATGAGAAGACCTTATAAAAATACAAGAGAATACAAAAAGGTTAAAAGAGAGTTATTATATTTATATATAAAGGCAGATAGACTATTAAAAGACCAAGATCTAGAAACAACAAGCTCTAAGAAAGAAATAAGTGATACATTGTTCCTAGCTAAAATACTAGAAAAAAAATTAATAAGGCACCTTATATCTAGAAATATTCCAATTAAAAACATTCTATGAGACATCTCCCATTCGCTAAAAAAATAAGACGTGAATATCAGATATTATATAGAGATATTAAAGAAAAGAGAAGATTACAAAGAGCAGAAAAAGTTATAGAAGCATATATATATATATATACGAAACAGAATTTTTCCAACCACAAAATTTTTATTTGGAAAGAAATATAAACGAATATATAAACGCCTTAAAATGGGAAGTAAGAGCAATTAGTAATAATATACATACATATAATAAAAGAATACAAAATTTTAATAGATACTATAAACCCACTACTCTAGGATAGAATAGTTTAATAAAGACACCATAGATAATTTAAAGAGATTAGAATATTTAGATTTAAAAGTAACACCAGAAAAGAAATATAGGAGACTAAAAGACAATTCTCTGATAAGGTGTAACTTCAACTGCGGAGAACATTTGTTACACGGAGAAGATCAACATCTAAATACTATTACAGATTTAATAATAAATCTAGGTGAAACCGTTCAGAAAGATATCTCGGATATAATAAATAATATACAAGCTATTAAACAGCTGCAAGAAAATAGTAACAAACTATTAGAAAGGTTAGACTCAAATTTAGAATTCTTAAAAAATCAACAAACTGAAACAGAAAAAAAGGTAAAATATTTAATAACTAAAGAAACTACTCCAATAGAAGATAATTATAATCTAGGAAAAGATATAAAAGAATTAAGAAAAGAACTCGAACAGCTAAGGACAATAACCCTGTCTTAGTTCATGAATGACCCTATATATCAAAAAATTATAAAGAAATCAGAAGAAATTCAAGCGGGACCATTATATTCCAAAACGGGATCCACTGGTATATATATATATATATATATATATATATTATATATATAGATATATATATATATATATATATACACACACACACACTCCTATTTAATAATCATAATTTCAAGCTCCTCTCTCTATAAAAGTTTATGTTTTTACCAATAGCAAATAATAAAATATTAAAAAAATAAATTTATTTACAACAATCAACGACATGTCTTTGTTCTAGAACTTTTTTTTTCACAACAAATGCTAGATAAATCGTCATTTCTCGTTAAGAAATTAAGTTTCCTATATTTTCGAATCAATTTTAAAACAGTTTTCACGGTTATACCGTGTCAATCACTAATCATATTCTTGAACAAATCTAATCTAAGAAAATTATGCATCATAAAAAAAATTAAAACAAATAAGAGTAGATTTTTCTTTTTATGAATTTAGAGAGGAGTGCATAAAATTACCTTAGAAGAAATACATTCAATGTTAAGGTAGATTCATTGTATGTACGATGTATCATTCTCCTCGATACAAATGGCATAGCATGAATTACCAAAATTTAGCAAACATTGAGCAAGAAATAATTATGAAATGCAAAGATGTGAACTTTTCAACCAAAAAAATGAAAAAAATTTATGCGTAAAAAAATAAATACATTTTAATATTTCAAGAATATAGTACATGTAAATAAGTTCAATCAACATAAATTATTCACTAACATAAATTCAAAGAAAATAAAATAAAATAAAATACCGTGAAAATCATGTTGGAGCATTTCCTATGCCTGAAATTAAAATGATTGAATCATGTATGAATAGTTCAATAGTATGAGATATAGGTTAGTTTTTGTCCTTTTATCTTTCAATTTTAGTACATTAATACTACACATTAATAAAATTAATTAACAATTACGAAGTTTAAAGTTGAAAGAATACATGAATGCATATTAATATATCTAATAAAGAAATAATTATAGTGGAAGGTAAAAAGTTGATGAATTTTTCTCATTTAATAATGTAATTATTTAGTGGCATTTGAATTTTTAAGAATAAGTTAAATATGAAATTAGGAGAAAAAAGTAAAAAAATCACGAAAAGAATAAATGCCTTTCTTGGCTTTAAAAGCATGCCATATCACCTCTCTTAAACCTAGCTTTATTATATATATATATATATATACACACATACTCCTATTTAATAATCATAATTTTAAGCTCCTCTCTCTATAAAAGTTTATGTTTTTACCAATAGCAAATAATAAAATATTAAAAATATATATTTATTTACAACAATCAACGACATGTCTTTGTTCTAGAACTTTTTTTTTCACAACAAATGCTAGACAAGTCATTTCTCGTCAAGAAATTAAGTTTGGCCTATATTTTCGAATCAATTTTAAAACAGTTTTCACGGTTATACCGTTTCAATCACTAATCATATTCTTGAAAAAATTTAATCCAAGAATACATCATAAAAAAATTGAAACAAATAAGAGTAGATTTTTCTTTTTATGAATTTAGAGAGGAGTGCATAAAATTACCTTAGAAGAAATACATTCAACGTTGAGGTAGATTCATTGTATGTACGATGTACCATTCTCCTTGATACAAATGGCATAACATGAATTATCAAAATTTAGCAAACATTGAGCAATAAATAATTATGAAATGCAAAAATGTGAACTTTTCAACCAAAAAAATGAGAAATCTTTATCCGTAAAAAAATAAATTCATTTCAATATTTCGAGAATATAGTACATGTAAATAAGTTCAATCAACATAAATTATTCAGTAATACATAAATTTTAAAAAAAAATATCATAAAAATTATGTTGGAGCATTTCCTATGCCTGAAGCTAAAATGATTGAATCATGTATGAATAATTCGATAGTATGAGATATAGGTTAATTTTCGTCCTTTTATCTCCCAATTTTAGTACATTAATACTACACATTAATAAAATTAATTAACCACTATGAAAGTTGAAGGTGGAAGCATACATGAATGCATATTAATATATCTAATAAAGAAGATAATTATAGTGGAGGTAAAAAGTTGATGAATTTTTTCTCATTTAATAATATAATTATTTAGTGGCATTTGAATTTTTAAGAATAAATTAAATATGAAATTAGGAGAAAAAAGCAAAAAAATCTTAAAAAAAATAAATGCCTTTCTTGGCTTTAGAAGCATGCCACATCACCTGTCCTAAACCTAACTTTATTATATATATATATATATACACACACACTCCTATTTAATAATCATAATTTCAAGCTCCTCTCTCTATAAAAGTTTATGTTTTTACCAATAGCAAATAATAAAACATTAAAAAAATAAATTTATTTACAACAATCAACGACATGTCTTTGTTCTAGAACTTTTTTTTCCACAACAAATGCTAGACAAATCGTCATTTCTCGTTAAGAAATTAAGTTTGGCCTATATTTTCGAATCATTTTTAAAACAGTTTTCACGATTATACCGTGTCAATCACTAATCATATTCTTGAACAAAGCTAATCCAAGAAAATTATGCATCCTAAAAAAAATTGAAACAAACAAGAGTAGATTTTATTTTTTTATGAATTTAGAGAGGAGTGCATAAAATTATCTTAGAAGAAATACATTCAACGTTGAGGTAGATTCATTGTATGTACAATGTACCATTCTTCTCGATACAAATGGCATAGCATGAATTATCAAAATTTAGCAAACATTGAGCAAGAAATAATTATGAAATGCAAAGATGTGAACTTTTCAATCAAAAAGATGAGAATTCTTTATCCGTAAAAAAATAAATACATTTCAATATTTTGAGAATATAGTACATGTAAATAAGTTCAATCAACATAAATTATGCACTAATATATAAATTCAAAGAAAATAAAATAAAATACTGTAAAAATCATGTTGAAGCATTTCTTATGCTTAAAGCTAAAATGATTGAATCATGTATGAATAGTTCGATAGCATGAGATATAGGTTAGTTTTTGTCCTTTTATCTTCCAATTTTAGTACATTAATACTACACATTAATAAAATTAATTAACAATTATGAAGGTTGAAGGTGGAAGAATACATGAATGCATATTAATATATCTAATAAAGAAGATAATTATAGTGAAAGGTGAAAATTGATAAATTTTTTCTCATTTAATAATGTAATTATTTAGTGGCATTTGGATTTTTAAGAATAAGTTAAATATGAAATTAGGAGAAAAAAGCAAAAAAATCACAAAAAAGATAAATGTCTTTCTTGGCTTTAGAAGCATGCCACATCACCTCTCTTAAATCTAGCTTTATTATATATATATATATATACACACACACACACTCCTATTTAATAATCACAATTTCAAGCTCCTTTCTCTATAAAAGTTTATGTTTTTACCAATAGCAAATAATAAAATATTAAAAAAAAAATTATTTACAACAATCAACGACATGTCTTTGTTCTAGAACTTTTTTTTTCACAACAAATGCTAGACAAATCGTCATTTCTCGTTAAGAAATTAAGTTTGGCCTATATTTTTGAATCACTTTTAAAACAGTTTTCACGATTATACCGTATCAATCACTAATCATATTCTTGAACAAATCTAATCCAAGAAAATTATGCATCATAAAAAAAATTGAAACAAACAAGAGTAGATTTTTCGTTTTATGAATTTAGAGAGGAGTGCATAAAATTACCTTAGAAGAAATGCATTCAACGTTGAGGTAGATTCATTGTATGTACGATGTACCATTCTCCTCGATACAAATGGCATAACATGAATTATCAAAATTTAGCAAACATTGATCAAGAAATAATTATGAAATGCAAAGATGTGAACTTTTCGACCAAAAAGATGAGAAATCTTTATCCGTAAAAAAATAAATACATTTCAATATTTCGAGAATATAGTACATGTAAATAAGTTCAATCAACATAAATTATTCACTAATACATAAATTCAAAGAAAATAAAATAAAATACCGTAAAAATCATGTTGGAGCATTTCCTATAATTGAAGCTAAAATGATTGAATCATGTATGAATAGTTCGATAGCTACACATTAATAAAATTAATTAACAATTATGAAGGTTGAAGGTGAAAGAATACATGAATGCATATTAATATATCTAATAAAGAAGATAGTTATAGTCGGAGGTAAAAAGTTGATGAATTTTTTCTCATTTAATAATGTAATTATTTAGTGGCATTTGAATTTTTAAGAATAAATTAAATACGAAATTAGGAGAAAAAGGCAAAAAAATCATTAAAAAGATAAATGCATTTCTTGGCTTTAGAAGCATGCCACATCACCTCTCCTAAACCTAGCTTTATTATATATATATATACACACACACACTCCTATTTAATAATCATAATTTCAAGCTCCTCTCTCTATAAAAGTTTATATTTTTACCAATAGCAAATAATAAAATATTAAAAAAATAAATTTATTTACAACAATCAACGACATGTCTTTGTTCTAGAACTTTTTTTTCCACAACAAATGCTAGATAAATCGTCATTTCTCGTTAAGAAATTAAGTTTGGACTATATTTTTGAATCAATTTTAAAACAGTTTTCACGATTATACCATGTCAATCACTAATCATATTCTTGAACAAATCTAATCCAAGAAAATTATGCATCATAAAAAAATTGAAGCAAACAAGAGTAGATTTTTCTTTTTATGAATTTAGAGAGGAGTGCATAAAATTACCTTAGAAGAAATACATTCAACGTTGAGGTAGATTCATTGTATGTACGATGTATCATTCTCCTCGATACAAATGGCATAGCATGAATTACCAAAATTTAGCAAACATTGAGCAAAAAATAATTATGAAATGCAAAGATGTGAACTTTTCAACCAAAAAAATGAGAAATCTTTATCCGTAAAAAAATAAATACATTTCAATATTTCGAGAATATAGTACATGTAAATAAGTTCAATCATCATAAATTATTCACTAATACATAAAGTCAAAAAAAATAAAATAAAATACCGTGAAAATTATGTTGGAGCATTTCCTACGCCTGAAGCTAAAATGATTGAACCATGTATGAATAGTTCGATAGTATAAGACACAGGTTAATTTTTGTCCTTTTATCTCCCAATTTTAATACATTAATACTATACATTAATAAAATTAATTAACAATTGTGAAGGTTGAAGGTGGAAGAATACATGAATGCATATTAATATATCTAATAAAGAAGATAATTACAGTGGGAAGTAAAAAGTTGATGAATTTTTCTTCATTTAATATTGTAATTATTTAGTGGCATTTGAATTTTTAAGAATAAGTTAAATATGAAATTAGGAGAAAAAGGCAAAAAAATCACAAAAAAGATAAATGTCTTTCTTGGCTTTAGAAGCATGCCACATCACCTCTCCTAAACCTAGCTTTATTATATATATAGATGGGAAAAATGGTTACATTTAGTAAGTTCTATTTAGTGAGACTTTAATGGAGACTTTTGGGTAGCCAAACTTATGAGACTTTTCAGTTTAGTAAGAAACCCAATAGATTCCTCTTTAAGTTTGGCTACCCAAAAGTCTCCTCTTTAACACTGCATATAAACAAAATTAAGGCATATACGTGGGCTAAAATCTGACTTGATTAGTCATATGTGAGCTTTAGATCAACATTTATTTTGTGTGGCTTTTTAAAGTCATTTAGTTATTAGATTAGTATTAAAATTTTTAAAAAAATCTCAAAAAAGGAGAAAAAAGATAAATCCAATTGCTAACCATTTAGAGGTGTCACGTAGTCGGTCTATGATCCTCCTTTATATATATACTAGGTAACTTAACCGCGCTACGCGCGGTCATAAAAAAACTTTATTAAAATATATTTCCTCCGTCACATATTAGTTGCACACTTTTTTTTTACACGCATATTAAGAAATCATAAATAAGAAGATTGTTTTATTAATTTATCCTTTAAAAAATTTCTTTGAAACTTTACAAATAAATGTGAACACTTTTAAAAAAAATTAATTGCAAGGATAATATGGAAAAAATTTGATTAATATTTTTTTTATTTAGTAAAGTAGTCAACTAATATGAAACAACTATTTTTAGTATAGTGAGCAACTAATATGGGACAGATGGAGTATAAACTAATTAATCTTTTTCTAATATTTGAATATGAAAAGACCTTTTTAGCTTTCAAATTCAAATAGATCAAAATTTAAAGTTCAGTCCATCTTATTTTTCATACTTAGTTCTATATTTTCATTACTTCACTACTTATTCCAGCAAGCAATGATTTTTGAGATCTTGAAGGAATAAAGATGTTTGTTTTACTTACCTTAATATTCTTTCCTAAATAAAATTATGTTATTATAGAGCCTTGTCAATATATTGATTTGGGAGTACTCTATTCTCCATGAGAATATAAAGGGCATTAGATAATGAGATTTAATGGTGGAGAACTGGCCTCTTTTAGTTATGTAATTAAGAGGAATAATGCCTTTCAAGTTTCCATGACATGCACATAAAGTTTTAATGGAAGGAATATGTACAGACATTTTCATGCATTTTAAAGAAAAAAAATATGTAGCTATTTAAATTAACAGAGTAAATGAGAGGAAAGAATGAAAAATAGTTTTCTTTTTAAAAAAAAGATAAAAGACAAATCAATTTGCTGATCACAAAGAGGTATTACAATATCATGTTTATATAAAATAAATTTGAAAGTAGTCAATGGAATAACTTTTATTTGTGCAACAAAATGATTATAAGGTAAAGCCTAATTCTAATTCTCTTTGATCAAGAATCTCTTCAACATGATTATAACTAAAAGAGCAAGGGAAGTCGGAAGGCCAATATGCATAACTTACACATTTTTTGCTCGTGAATGTAACAGTATACCAATATTTGGTTCAAAAAAGCTTACTCTACATATATACATTTATATAAGTATATGGGAAGGAACACAATAAATTATTATAAACTTAGCTTATACATTTAAGTTTGGGGGTTATAGACCTAAAATGAATAGGAGTTATGGAGATTATTAAAAATATAAGTTAAATTAAAGAGGTACAACTTATGAAAGTTGACTTTCTTATTTTTAATATATATTATAGATAATGGGAAAAAATGATGAAAAACTCAAGAGAGAAAAATTAAATGGTCTTCTAGGTCATAGAGAAGTGTCAAATCATCTTATTTATACCTAGCTTTAATATATACTCCATATAGATTATAGATAGTTACATATCTTATTACCTTTCAAGTTTGACCAATCATCTCTAGCACTCATAGTTTTTTTTTATATTTCTTGAATTTGCAACTCAAATTTTGAAAAAATTATTATTCCTAAAATAACACAAAATAATACTCTAATATTTTAAAATTTAATCGATTGACAACTATTGACAAAGAATTTGGGATCTTGTAACTTTACTCACAATAGAAGTTAATTTACATTTCAAATCAAAAGAAATAGAAAAGACATCTATCCATTCTAAGAGAAAAATAATTAATCTGAACACGAGAATGTAGAATATAGTATCTTTCAAATAATTGAGATAGGTGTTATCCTCGTTCTCAACGACAAAACTCTTGTGTCGTTTCATCTCCATCTTCCTTCCCAACTCCTTCTATTTCCTTCTTTTTCTTGTCCTCTTCTTTAGATGCAAGTTGGAGTGGCCGCCGGACCGGACCGGACCGGTACGACCAGTACCAGAATGGTGATCGGTACCGGAATGAACCGGACCGGTTCAACCGGTATGGGTACCGGATTCCATCCCATTCTGGTTGAAACCGGAATAGACCGGTGCCGTACCGGAATGGTACCGGAATGGGCCGGACCGGTTTGCCGGAATGGGTTTTTTTTTTTTTTTTTTAAATTTTTTTAGTTTGAATTACATTTTGAATTTCAAACTTAATTTTCAAGTGATAACTTATAACTTAAAAGCTTTTATAATTTATAACTTAAAAGTTAAATAGTTAATTATGATTTAAAATTTTATAACTTATATAAATTATATTTGAAGTTTATTAGTTTGTTAAAGTTTTTGTTTTTTAAAGTTTTTTAATTTATAAGTTTTATTTCTTTTAATTGAAGTTTGATTAAGTTTATAGTTTATATATGTTTTCTAAGTTATATATTTGAAATGTTTTAGTTTGTTTAAAGTTTTTTATTTTTTTAAGTTTTCAATTTATAAGTTTATGTTTTGAAGTCTATTAGTTTATGTTTTAGTTTATTTTTTTAAGTTTTCAATTTATAAGCTTGTTGTTTATTTTTTGAAGTTTTCAATTTATTAGTTTATGTTTTCAATGAATAAAAGTATAAAACTATAAAAGTATAAAACAATGATAAAAATTTAAAAAAAAATCAATTTATTCAAAATTTCAAACTAATATTACAATTTACAACTATTAGTAAAGCGCCTAATTTACGCAGCCACCTTCTAGGAAGGGTTCTGTTTCAACTAAGCGCGCCTAATTTACGCAGCCACCTTCTAGGAAGGGTTCTGTTTCAACTAAGCCTCGAATGTAATACTAATAGTTGTATAGATTTATAAATTTATCTTCTAAACTTTGTAAAGTTTCAGCTTCTTCAACCTCAATTCCTGGTAAAGTTGCTTGACGATCTTCAAGTTCAGCGCCATCATCACTATCAAACCCAATGAGGTTATCTATGGCTTGTTCTGCTACTTTTTGCAACTTTGGTCTTCCAACGTTTCTTCGCTCGGCGTTGATCCAATCTCTAAACAACACTGATACCTCCAAACTGTCTTCTGCCAAGGAATATCTATGGTCTCCAATTTGAAATCTTGCCGCGCTGAAAGCTTGCTCCGAAGCAACTGATGATCCTTGAATAACTAGCACGTCTCTCACCATCTTGCTAAGTTTTAGAAAGTAATCTTCACGAGATTTCCACCAATCCAATAGCTGTGGTATGCCATCCGTAGTTGGAATATTATCAACACTCTGTTCAAGATACTTAGAAAATTCACACTTATTAGAAAAATCAAGACCAAGTTGTGATCTTGCTTTACCATGGACACCTGATCTCGACGTAGAAGTTTGAGGGGCATGATCAAGATTTTCTAAGGTCACAGTATATTTGTCATACATTTCCTTAGCCAAAATTTTAATACTATCTTGACATGTTATTAAATCCGGTGTTTCTTGTGGTGAAATATCTAAATTAGTATAAATTTCTCTAACTAAACCTTTTGCACCAAGTTCTTTATATTCCGGGTTAAAAAGAATTGCAGTTAAATAAATTTGTGGAATAGGAAAAAAATATTTTTTTAAATTTTTTAATCATAGCTTCAATAGAATCTTTAAAATATGAATTTTGTTTATACATAGCAAAAATGCTTGAAATATTCCAAATATGTATTAAAATTTCACTAATAGTAGGATAATATGTTCCGGAAAAATTTTTGGTAGCATCAAAAAATGATTTTAAAAAGACTTTAAGTGCTTCTACTGCATCCCAATCACTGTCCGCAAGTTTATAATCAGGATAAGCATTATGACTATTAAACATCATAGTAATAGGTTTTTTATACTTATAAGCAACTTCAAGCATTTCATAAAAAGAATTCCATCTAGTTTTAACATGTTTTGGAACTTTTCTAAATGGAACTTCACACAATTTACAAAAATCTTTATATTGTTGAATTCTACTATTATTATTCATATGAAAAAAAATCCAAAAAATTGCATTTTCAACTTTATCAATACAACTATCAAATACCCTAATACCATCTTTCACAACTAAATTTAATATATGTGCACCACATTTGATATGAAAAGCATATTTACTAATTGGACAAAGTCTAGTTTCTAGCATAGTCATAGTATTTAAATTAGCAGAAGCATTATCTAAAGTAATACTAATCACTTTATCAATAAGATAAAAATGTTGTAAAATTTTTAACACACTTGAAGCAATATAAGTACCAGTTTTTTTGTGTTCACAAATTTTATAAGCGATAATTCTTTTTTGCATTATCCATTTATAATCAATCCAATGTGCAGTAACAGTTAAATAATCAAATCCGTTAGGACTACGACCCATATCAGTGGTAATAGAAGCCCTACAATCCATCATATAAAAATATTTACGAAGATATTGCATATGTTTTTCATAAAATTCAAAAATATCTCTTTTTACCATGCTTCTTGTAATACCTTCAAAACTGGGATAAAATGTATCCCGAATATATCTTATAAAACCATCATGTTCTCCAAAATTAAAAGGCAAACCACAAACAACAACCATTTTAGCAAAATTTTCACGATCACGGTCCCTATTATAGGGCCGTTGTGAAACATGACCAGCAGGATTTGAAGGATTTAGTGAAGTTTGAATCATGTTTGACCCGCCAACAGAAGGTCCAACGCTAGAGCCAGCATCACCTTGACTAGCTAGATATGCTTGCCACTCTCTCGGATGTTTCTTAAGCAAATGAGTTTTTAACCCCCAGTCGAACCTCCACTAGCACCAGATACATATTTCCAACTTTGTTTACAAATACGACACGTAGACACAGTTTTTTCTTCATTTAAAAAATAAAATTTCCACACAGCTGATTTTAAAGGACGTTGTGGTTTGGTCTTACCCCTCACTGGAGCAATAGGGGGAAGATCAGCTCTAACTTGAGGATTATCCTGAGTTGGAGCTTGGGGAATAGTGGGGGCGGGGGCAATAAAGGGACTAGTCGGTGTATCAGTTTCTTCTAAATCATCATCCTCATGCATTTCTACTTCTTCATTTAATTCATCTTCTAAATCATTATACATTCTTTCATAAGCTTCGTTGGGAATAGGGTCATCCGTAGTAAATGAAAAATTAGTTTCATTAACATGCGTAAATTCATCTGTATTAAATCTAACTTGAGGAAGAGCAGGGCGGAGAGAAGAACTAGAAGAACCACTACCTATTTTACCCTTCACATAACTTTTTGTTCTTGAAATAATACCTTTTTTACCGGATTTTTTTTGAGATGGATCCATAATATAATAAAATATAAAATTAGCAAATTAAAATAAATAAATCACAAGTTCACAAATCACAAATTCACAAATAAATCACAAATTCACAACTAATAAACAAGAATAAAAATTTAAAAATTAAAGAGTGGAACGAATATACCAACGTCTGCTGTAAAAACAGACGATTATAACTGAAATTTGAAAAAGATTGCTCCTCCAAAATTCACCAAATTATACTTCACTTGCAAAATAATAAGAATAATTATAGAATTTGTAAATATTAAGAGATGAAAATTGAGAGAGAATGAGAGTTGAATGGATGAATAAAAATTAAAAGGGGAAGGGGTATTTATAATGAAAAAATAGGAGGGGGGCTGTAGGGGGGGTGCTAGGGGGTGCTGGGGGGGCTAGGGGGTGCTGGGGGGTGGGGGGTGGGGGTGAGGGGGGCTAAAATAGCCGTTGGGTGGCTGAAATAGCCGTTACCCAACGGCTTAAAACGTTTAAAAAAAAAAAAAAAAAATTCGTTGACCGGTTGACCGGACCGGACCGGACCGGACCGGAACCGGTACGGTACCGGTACGAACCGGTATCGGTTTGCCGGTATGGATCGGTAATTCCGGTCCATTCCGGTACCGGTACCGGTCCATTCCGGTACAGTACCGGTACGTACCGGATCGGTATGGACCGGAATGGTACCGGAATGGTACCGGTCCATTCTGGTC